>OY720450.1:63568844-63663844 GCA_963082715.1 Harpalus rubripes
CCGGCCAACAATTGCAGGACTACAAATTGATGTTGGTGTTGTCAACATGTATCCCTCAACATAGCAACAAATTGATGGAAACTCGTCAACTTCGTGCGGCTTGACATCAAAGAAATTTGTTGCATGTGCATCCTTGTTACCCATTTTAAACGGAAAACATGGCTCAGTGTGTACTGTGTTGTCAACAAGGCACGATAATTTGTACCCCTTTTGAAAAATTTAAGAGCTACCAAACAAAGAAGTTCTTTGAATTTAAATTTTGTTAATCTAAGGAAATTGCGGAACGAGCTACCATCGTTTAAAAGTAATAATTCAAATAAATAAAATAAATATATCATCATGGCATATTACCCACTGCTGGGTGTGCAAATCTGTTTTGAACAGAGATTTTGGTAATGGTGATGACATATTTGTACCGTGCGGGCATTTACCAGGCGTCACCTCACGAGTACTCATTTCTGGCGTAGAGAGTGCAACACAGGGGTCAATTTTGTGCCATTTAAAATTCGAAAATATTTGGCGTCGGTCGGGATCGAACCCGGTTCCCCAGATTCGCGACCAGACAGTCAGGCACACGGCCACGAGTAATTCAGACATTAAGTTTTCGCAACAGCTTGTCCCATTTTGCAAAAACTGTCTCTGCCAACATCATTTTCTTTTTAGTTGTTAATGAAAGCAGCACTAGCACCACCAGCACCAGTCAGATCCAATTTTACTTCAAAAGTGAATTTGGCTTAGACGGGCTGACAGCCAACTAGTTTTGGTTTAGACGCGCAACTAAATATACTAAGTTTACATGCAGTTTTGAAACCGTGTTCAAAACGTTTTTCGTTTTGAAACCATTTTCGAAACATTTTAGTTTTAAAAATCGCCAAGTATACAGTGTCAAAACAATTTCGAGTTATCTTAAACCAAAACTAAAATTAATCATGGGTTTGCCAGAAAACTAGTTTCAAAACTTTTCATGTAAACACTTAAAATTCAGTTACGATGATGCGCATGCATACATAACATAACGTTTCTGCTGCTTTGTATTACAAATAAACTGACAGTTGTGTACTTTTATAGTTTGTTCCGTAATGCAACTGGTTCGATTAGGTTTACGGTTTAGTGTTCCGTAAGTCCTGAAATTATTTACCGGTTTCTATTCGAAACGCGGTTCCTGAAAAAGGTTGGTAAAAAATAGGACCACGGTAACCACGAAATAATCCTGGTTTCTCTGGTATTTTTATCCCCACTCCACTACCGCTACTTTCAAACATCATCATAACAAAATCAAACGATATATGTCAAATGTCAAATATGTAAACCGCATTAGTGGTATTAGTACTAATAATTATTATACATAGGTGTAAGTATGAAAACATATATATTTGTTATATTGTTGGTTGTGTTATTATTGGCATTAAATGTAATAAAATGTTCAATATCGTTGTCATATTTAACGTTATCATTCATTTGGTTAATTTTTATTTTTGTTAGGTTGTCAATTTTAAATGTCATGCAATTCAATATCAGTCTGTCCCGAAATAGATGAATGAATAGTTATTTACGTATAGAGGGCCGAAAGAAAGGGTTTACGCCTGCGGACGAAATTTGAAGCCCGACGCGAAGCGGAGGGCTTTATTCGTCCAAGGGCATAAACCTCTTTCGGCCTGAGGTACGTACAACGTGTTACGCACAACTGAAACCAAATGAAACGTAATTTTTAATTGCATGACTAAAAGCTTGTTGCTATGTAAAAAATATTAGATGGCCAGATGGCTATGCCAAGAAACATTTAGGTGATGCGTTGTATTGGTAACCATTTGTTTTGTGTAAACAAATAATTAAAAATGTCAAGCATGGAGCTTCAACCTAAATAATATGATACTGAAATTTCTGAAGAAATTTTGCTAGAAGCTAATGAAGCTTTAGCGGATTTATGTCCTGGTAAGTCAAAGGACCGATATCAAAACGAATATGATGTGTTGCAATCCTGGTTGACAAAAAAATGTGACAATTTTGAACGAAACTGTGTTGCTCGCAATATCAATATTACTCGTATATATTGTTATTCTATAGATTGTGCTTACTTTTCAGTCTAAAATATATAAGAGTTCTTCATTATGGTCCAAATTTTCCATGATAAAGAAGATGTTGATGATCAAGAAGAATTTGAATATTGGTCGTTATTATAAACAGCTCGACTGATTATTGGTACTAAAGACCATGATGAACCTGGTCTGTCATCTGACATTTCTGCAACTGAAAAAGACAGAAATCAGTTGAATCTCCAGTTAAAGAAATCTTCAGAGACAATTCATTTGTAAGGAATTTCGTTGAATAATATATCCAACTGTATTATAAATATCCACAAATAAAATATTATTTACCGTTATTTGTTTTTTTTGTCATATTTATAACCGCCCGGCGGGCTTTTGCTTTACACTTTACCGCCTGCAGGGTGTAATCTATTTTTATTTTTATATTTAGGAACCATGGTGTACCCGCAATCAAGAAGCTCTTATTTTTGGTTGACTTACAGAACAGTACAGTGTGTTCACAAAAATTCCTAACTCGGAATAGGCTTTGAACAAAGAAACGTATGCCAATTTAAAAATATTTAATTAAATGTCAATTTGACATGAGATATTGTCAAAAATGTTATATAAAGAAATCAAAGTTTTTCTTCTTGAATCTTATTTTTGAAATGGAAACAAATTAGAAAACGGCGAATGTTAATATACTGTATCCTTCTTTATTGTCTTTTCTCCTTAAAATTATATTTTAAGATTAATTTTGACAACTTGACTTTTGAACACACTGTATTAGTGCGTAGTCATACGAAATAAAAAATAATTGGAATAATGGCAAAACGAAATATTTGGAGTGAAGAGGACCTGTCAATTACATCAGCTAAATGCAAATGCACCGTAATTGTTTTCAAATCAATCTGTAAACCTGTTTGAAAATTGCACGTAAACAGTTTCATGTAATTTTGAAAACTGAATCTATTCTCAAAACTGATTGTAAACGTAATAACACTGTTGACTACCTGAATGTATCCAGAAACAAGTTTCTGTACTCAACAGAAATGTTGCCAACATCTGTCAACTTATTGCCAACATTTTGTTGGCTGGTCTGTATTAGGCTTTACACTGACATCTATCAATTAGTAATATTTGAACTTCCTAACTGTATCCTTGATTTTACACCCGTATAAATACATGATTTTATGTTATTATGAAAATTAGAGAATATTTTATTCTCTGTACCGTTTGATTGTATAATCTTCTTAAGACCTATGCTGCTGTAAACTGCACAATGGAAACAGTTAACATAATTACTCAACCGGAAGTACCCTGATTTGAAGTACATGCTAAATGGTAGTTCATGAAATAATTTACTTGCAAATATATAATAAGTTTCACAAATCTTCTTACGACCTATGCTGCTGCAAACAACACCATGGAAACAGTTACGATAATTAGTCAACCGGAAGTATAGCCGGCGCGCGTTAATTTGAGAATGGACCTGCGCATACTTTAACTTAAATCCCCTTTCCCTTTATACCAATTTTAGATGTTGACGGAGTCTTTTCTATATTGTCAACAGCATATTATAATTACTATTATATTTTTGCCCGGTTGCAGAAACGCTAATCAAATCAGTAATCAGTTAACTGTTCATCAAATATTGATGTTCATCAAATTCAAATCGGGTTGCACAAAACAAATCAACCTCTTATTAATCTTCCATCATGTGATGAGCCGTTGATTAGTGGTAATAGATGGCAACACCGCGCTGTGTTCACGTGATACCGCCAAATCAACAGCTGATTGTCAGTTTTCACTGCGAAACAGAATTCTGGTGCAGATGTAAGTATTTTACAAATAATTAGACGACGAAGCTGAGCGAATCTGAACGAAAAATGGTATAACGAGCATGCGTCTATGTTAAAATGAGATAATAACAATGAAAAAGGCGATGTCAGATTACCAGTTGATCGTTCGTAATGTGTGAATACTAAAGTTTATATTGTTCTAAGTATTTAGTAAAATACTATACTTCATATTTTATTATATTGATAATAAAATTTGTGTTCTAGGATCAATCGATTTGTTTCTACCAGTTAATGGTTGAATTCTTGCACCAAATAAATGTATTAAATTATTAACTGTAGTTTTTGTTAATCTGTACCTAAACTTAAAGTTGTGATTGTCAAAGGTTTCGAAGGGATTTTCTCTTTCTCGTAACATTCGTATTCTACGTGGCCGTACTCTGCGTGGGGGTTTTTCAATATCGGAAAGATCTGACAAGTCAGATTCCATTTTAAATATCAAATATCGCGCCTTTATTACCTACAACGTGTATAGAAAACTATAAATTATAGTGGGAAAATTTACTTCAATGATAGATTAAAACCAGTCAGGTAATAAATAATCAGAAGTATTACTCGTATTTAAACTTACGTAAGTATTAAATTATTTGAATTCATTACAATCAGTTAGATTTATCTTACTAAATCCGAATTTTTTATCTATTTATACATATTTGATTTTGATTTACTAGGTAAGTACATAGTAATAAAGTTTGTAAGTGGTCAGGATCAGGATTCTAATTTTACGTAACAGCATGTTTGTTCTATAATTTAGGGCCTATAGGTATTGTTTAAGAATATATCTCAAGGAATAGTTCATGCATGAACTCACATTGTTTGTATTAATTGTTGTAATCATTTGTAAAAACTGTATATATGTATGTACTTATTTAAAAAATAGTAATTGGTCTACCAACCACTCACCTTTGTCATAAGTTACCAAATTTGATATACAATAAAGAATATTATATTAATTTAATTTATTATTCAAATAAATACAGAATAACACGCCTAAAATGTAATTGGAAACTCAAATGTCAAATTGATTGTTCATTAATTGACGTACTAGCTTCAATTAAAAATAATTATTTGTTAACGTTTAATTAAATGATGATTGTTGTTTGTGCAACCCAATATATAGTTAATGACCCGTTAACGGTTGATTAACTTTGATGTTTGTTACAATTTGATTAACGATTGATTGTCCGTTGACGGCTTGTTAACGGTTAATTAAAAATTTGATTAGCCGTTAACGGTTTGTTAACAAATGATTAATTTTGATTAGCGTTTCTGCAACCGGGTGTTTGACTCGTGCAAGTACAAATTTTAGGTACTGTGCATACAAGGTTAATCTTAATTTTACTCGCGGCAGCTATACCCTCATTTAAAGTGCATTTTACATGGTAGTTGGTGAAATAATCTTGCGGCAAATATATAATTTTTTTCAAGAAATTTTGTGTGTGGAATTTTCACAAAATACATAGAATTGATACATGATAATGTGTTGGAGTTGGTCACATCAGATTTTTACCTTCCGTCACCTTAGGTAAGGAAGGTAATGCCTTTGGTCAAAAAATTCGGTGGTGAATTTTTGATGTATAAGCATGCTTTACGGTCCCTAGAATACGATTTTACTATTTTTACGATGATATGTAATATGTATATATATATATATATATATATATATATATATATATATATATATATATATATATGTGTGTGTGTGTGTGTGTGTGTGTGTGTGTGTGTGTGTGTGTGTGTGTGTGTGTGTGTGTGTGTGTGTATGTGTGTGTGTGTGTGTGTGCGTGTGTTTGTGTGCGTGTGCGTGTGTTTGTGTGCGTGTGTTTGTGTGCGTGTGTTTGTGTGCGCGTGCGCGTGCGCGTGCGCGTGTTCGTGTGCGTGTGCGTGTGCGTGTGTGTGTGTGACAAAAATTTCGTCTGCGATAACTCTAATACTACAATTCCAAAAATTATAATTCTTCCGTATTCTTCTACGTTATATCCATATGAAGAACTGATTAGATTTTGGGTATAATTGGTCAACCGAAAGTACCCTCGTTTGCAGATTTTAACAGTTTTTCTTGAAAAAATTATGTTAAATATATTTTTTTCACATTATTTAATGTTATCATAAATATATTAATGAATATTTTATTATCTATACGATTTGATATTAAATGGATAATGAAGAAAAAAAATATAAAGAAATTAAAAATCATAAATTAGCCAGCTCTGCTATAACTCTGGAAACAGCTGCTATATTAAGAAAATTCTGATTGAAAGGAGTCAGTGTCAAGTGCAATTGACATGTACCTATGTTAGTGTTATAATTTTACTGGAAATATAGGATCTTTTGCTAGAAACTTTCTGTATGGAATTTGTATAAAATACATACAACTGCTTTAAGGTAATGTACAAGAAATAGAATCTTTAGCAAGGAACTTTCTGTATGACATTTGTACAAAATACATAGAACTGACGGAAGATAATAGGCTGGCTACATCATATTTTTTATCTTATTCTTCAAAATATAAATAGTGTTTTAAATTATTATATTTATACAAGGTGCAGCATCGGAAAACGCATCATAGAGATTTAAATATTAATTGTGATATTCTCAAATTGTCTCCCCTAATTATTTTCAGCAAAACAGTTAAATATTTAATTTTTTTATAGAGAAAAAAAGCATCTAATGGTATCCAAATTCATAATTTTCTATTATTCGGAACAGAAAAGTCGTCGAATTAAACACTTAATTTTAATCAGATCAGTGGTGCCATGTAATAATAAATAAATGTGCATACCGAGAGCTACTCTTTTTATTTGACATTTTGTGTTTGCCGTTAGTGTTAATTATAATTACATCATTACATTTTCAAAATTTTATTTTTATAGTGTTACCTAAAAGAGGACCAAAATTTGCAACAAGAAAAGCTATGTTAAACAATACAAATATATTGTAAATTATTTAATAGTCAAAACAAACAATAAAAAGCGAATCAAAATGTTGGTGGTCCAAGATTCAGAACAATTCAATTACAGCATTTCTCCCTCTCGGCTGCTTAGGGGTAGTTTTTTCTGGTCCGTGATTAATTCCTCAAGGATATTATAATGAACTAATAAATAAACATAACCCCTAACGGATAATAAATAATAACATTCTTCTGATAAAATCAAACACACCGAATAGAACTATCGCATTTGAAGAGATAGTTATTATCGTAAGTAGTGTTTTTTTCCTCACCACAGATGAGAGATAATAATGCTACTTCAGGGTTTGACACATTAACATATTACTTAGTAGATATCTTGCGCACTTAAATTTGAATAAGTATTTACATAGATATTACTAATTATTTTGATACAAGCTATCACGTTTTAATGTAGCTACTTGTAAGGCAAATGCGTAGGTACATGTGATAACTGAGATACTTTTAAAATATTCTTCATTTCATGGTTTGTTGCGCTTGGAAAGATAAATAAAAATTATGTTCTTGATCTTAATTCAATTCAGTTCTCTGGTACAATTCCATTAAATTTTTGGATTGAAAGTAAAAATGATTGAATCGCTTATTACTAAAAATACTTAAGTCACATCACTATAGTTTTCATAAAAAGGTAAAATGCGTTTAATTGTTTAGAGGTGCATATATTTTACTTTCTATGTACAGCAATTATTATAGTTACAGATTATCTTTTTGTATTGAGCAATCGAAGTAAATTGATGACACAGAAGGGAATGAAATCGAGGTTAAAAGTCGAGGAATTAGGCCCTTAAAGAATTAATTATTACTTGTAAGTATTCCACATGAAAATTGTAATTTTATATTATTTATTTTAGGTATTTCATTAGGTCCGGAAAGTACAATTTTACATGATGCAATAATCAGTTTTTAGCACCCAAATCTAATAAAGTGACTTTCCGGACTTGGTACTGAAGCTATTTTTATCTGCTACTGTAAGCAGATGCATACTGTAATATCACCCTCAAACAAAAGTGAATACCGAAAATATGTAATAGATTAAAAATATTTTGCAGACGAGGCAAGTCATCAAATCATTATAAAATGAAAAAAAAGACTGTAGTAATGGCAGAGTGATGTATATGTTTAGGACAACGAAGATAATAAATACTATTTTTGCACACTATAAGAAAAGTACATTTTAAATAAATTATCTAGTTACAAACTTTGATGACGTGCCTCCTCTGCATAAATATTTTTACTATAGTTATTTGTATCAGTACTGTACAAACTGCACTATTGCGAGCACTCCCCAATCAGTTTCTGGACGTGTGGTTATTTAAAAAACAATTAACAATTTTGCACTAAAAATTTAGAAATTCTACTAATTCCTGTGTCAAAAATGCCAATTTATAAAAAATAAATTTCCTACTTTTCACCGACCCAGGCCGGTAACAAAGCGGTTCTGAACGATTTAGAAATATGTAACAGTATGCTAGATTATATGAGGGTTGTAAGATGCTTAATACGTAAGAAAGGCAGAAGAGACACACGTAAATTATTTGATGAGGAACTTTGGATATTAATTTTATAGCAAACTGCAGCAATGTTAAATTTTTTATCAGATAAATAGGTATATTAAAAATATACAATTTATAAAGAGAAAATAATAAAAATTCTAGGAAACACAGTATTCATAATTGACCAATTTTGGATTTGATGCTGGTAATAAATTCTACATTTCGTCTTGTTATTTATACTGGCACTAAATTTAAAAGAAGAGAAATGTAGAACATTTAATAGAAATTATCCGTAACGTCTTTTAGTATTATACTTCTTTTTTATTATTATAACTCTCAAACAATGTTGCAATCATTGTGACTGATTGCATAACAGTGTTTGTAATGGGACATTTACTTACCTACATATAATGTAAATCGTTTAATCGCCATATTACTTTTATTTAAGGGAGTAGAAAAATTAATTTAACACCTGATCAAAATTAAATAATTAAAAAACAATTTAAGCATTCAAATTCAAAGCGATCTAAACGTTTTATGAGCCAAGTCCAGTGATTTAGAAATAGTAGAAATATCATAAAATTCGAGACGTGATTTAAATGTAAAGCAAAAATGGAACTAATTTTTTAAAGAAAAGGTTAAGTAGGTAAGGAAGTTTAAATATTTTAAAGTTTAATTAAAGGTTATAGATACCTACATAATTATTTAGCATGTGTTTAAATAAAATATATAACAATATTAATAAAAGAAAAAGTTGCAGCTATCGATATTGTTTCGTGTAGAACACTTTTTATTGAATTACATAACATAAAAATGACACTTAAGTATATTTAAATTTAGATGCTTCACTTCTCTTTGAATATCAGTCATATTTTGAAACTGAGAAAACGGTTTTAAAAATGTTGAAACCACGTTACATATTATACTGAAGTAATACCCTTGAAAGAATTAATCATAGGAGAGAAAAAACGCTACCCCTAAATTCTATTGAGTGGGGGAAATGCTTTAATTGAATTGTCCCGGGTCCGGGACCACCAACATCTTGATTCGATATTTATTCGTTAATCAAGAGGCATTGTTTATGTCCAATCACAGTTGTTTTATGTAAAACGATCAGAATGAATCTCATTCTGATTTGAATTGCAAGGGCTGCGATGCAAGTCCATCGCCGTGGCCGTTGTTGAAATGGGAACGAGCGAAGTGCATAAATCTGTTCCCGGGAGGAATTTATTCAAAACCATTCGCTATAATTTAGTAAAAGTATTTGCCTGCGCTGTGCTTGCTTGCCTTGCGTGGTGTAGGTAGCCTGCAGACAGTTTGGTGGTTGCTTGATGCTTTCCTTCTACGGGATACCAAATTGTCTCTTGTTTGTTTTTACTGATTTCTCTACTTCATATTCTTTTGTTTCAACTTATTTATGGAACAATTACTGATCTTTTGTTTTATTATTACGCAAGTATAGCATAGGACATTGCCACAGGAAAAATCAAAATTACATCACAAAAAGAGATTAATTTGCAAAATTAGATGAAGGAATCAGGATCACGCGTCATGCTATAGGAACAAGACACATGATTAATATTTTTTTGACCGTTTACTAATAGGTTATGTTAATGTATAAGAAATCATTAATTAATGACCCCTATTAATGCATGATTTTATTAATAAACGATTTATTGGGTGCATTCTCCACATAGAACGTAGCGTATATTGCTAACGCTAAGTTGTAGCAAAATGCTAGACAGAGTTAAAAGATATGATTTTGACACTTGCTAGTTAGGTATATTCACATTTCATACCTTTAAAATGAATTTGAATCAAAAATATTTTTCAAACAACATAAAAAAAACCCTTGTGCTGTACAGCGTTATGTAAACTGAACGCATTCACTGAAAACAATTTATGTCAATACTTATTGATTTTCTGACGTAAAATTTTACTAACCTAAAATCAAAATCATTTGTAATTTGTCAGCAATTATGAACATCGATAATATTACATTGACCCCGCCAGAAGTGGTAGACAATGCTAATATTGTATATCCAAGTTTGTTTTCAGAAAATAGAAGAGGTCTCTACGAAAAAAGGTAACGAGCTATTCGGAATCAGTTGTATTGGTATATTTCTCCGAAATTGCAAAAAAATCTTAATAGCAAGTTTATGTCCAAGATATTTTGTGCTTAAAGACAAAAAGAAGGTTAAGTATCGAAAGATCCACAAACCAAAACGTTCTGGGCAATATCAATTTGATTTTGAATACGGATTATCACAACCACAACACAAAACATAAATACACCTTCTTTAAATAACTGAATTGTACTATTAATTGTATTGTTAGTGTATGCTTGGTTTTTGGCTTAGACACACGGCGCTGCTGTTGCAATGTTTGGCGCGAATTGGAAGCACGTGGCCCGAACAATTTGAAATGTCCGTGTAAATATTGTATGAACAACTCATTTTCATCACCGGTACATAACCGTGTCAAACTGAGAACAATTTTTAATATATAGTGTCGAAGTGGTACCATATGATTCCGTTCGGTCAACCATTACTAACCTAAAAAAATATGCCATGGAATAAAATTCGATTTTTCGTTTAAATAAGATACGGCCAACGAAAAAATATTGTAACTAACACGTGTGTTAATTCATTAACACACTTGGTAGTTACATAACTATTAATTTTATTTTAAATATGTATGTTCCAAGTAACTCTTCAACAATAATATATTTCACCATTCTTTCCTTCCATTTCTGAAAAGTTTCCAACCAATATTTTTTTGGATTTCTTTTAAACTAATTTTTGTAGACTTAAAAACTTTCAAAATTGTAAAATTAATTTCCGGTGATTTAAAAACTGTCAAAGCTCTCAAACTAATAATTAGGGGACTTAAAAACCGCCAAACTAATTTTAGGTTTACTTAAACTGTCATTTTTATCAAATTATAAATCATGATTAGAATATGCTTTCTGGATAATTCCATATTTTCATTCACAACGCTTTTAAAAAAAAATTATGAACTAAACTCTAATTTACTACTCACACTCACGTAACTTTCGCAAGTTAATTTCAAATGAAAGGTAAATAACTATTTAATATGATAGTGCAAATTTTGTTTTCCACTGTCTACCTGATTTTCTTATTCTCAATAATTCTAGCGTGACTCTTGTACAAGATATTTTACATAAAATCAATGTTTTATAACAAGTGCTATAAGATTCTAGACGTGGTTAAAATTTAAGACAAAGAACGAAACTAATTTTTAAGAACAAAAAGCTGTATAGGTACTACTACATTTTGAAATGAGCAATAGAGCTGATTTTTCTAGCATGTTTTATTAGAAAAATGAACAAAAGTCACATGAATCTAGGCTTGTTGTAGGCTAAAGTATACTGGTTTTTGTACATCTATGTGTAAATTGCAATAATATATTTTGCGCATGTATTTTTGTGAAATGCCCTTCATAAATAAAAATCTCCCTTGAAGATGATATGTTTATCTCCTCTATTAAAATTGCAGACAGCGTTCCCTAGAACCGGAATAGCTGTTTCGCGACAAAGAGAATTAACGCCAATGTCGGCTTCAGTACTTAAATTTAAATCGTTGATCTGTATGCACGGAACATTATCGAAAAGGTGTTTTTGTCAAAAAAGTAAAAAACGATGTGTGAATGTGAACCATGACAAAGAATTAGTTTGGTATGTATCCGGCGTCATGATAACTCGATACTTGGAAAAGTCACATATTTAATACTCATTTACATGTCTATAGACATCAATAAATTTTCTATAGCTGGTTGATAATTATAAGTACTTTTGTAAGACGTGCAGACAAAAGACCTTCTGGAATTATTCTGTATAAATAGAGTGATTTATTGTACCACAAAAAGAAAAGAATATAAAATTATAGCTATTTGTCTATTAATTTATACAACATACAGAAAAACGTAGTCTGCATTAATCAGTATTTCAGTTTTGTTGGTTACATGTAATAACTATTTTACAATATGTACTCCGCCAAATAATTTATATTCAATCTGGTTTAGTATCAACAAATACATTACGAAATCTTTAGATTTTATGCAATTTATTGTCAAAATTAAAGTACTTTTATCTACGATAGTGCGTAGAATTGACGTTTAGTTGTCAGTTTCAAGTCTGTAAAACGGTTTTTTAGTAACAAGGTGTCATTTGCCACGGGTGACCGAGCAACGAGTGATTAAAACTTGCCAAATTTGCAAAACCAGTGTGCATGTTTTGTGTTCATGGCAAACCTCTCGTTTAATATTGTGATCCTAATTTATAAATAAAAGTATTTTTTTAATACAGTGTGTTAAAAAAATTCTTACTCGGAGGAAGCTATAAATGTCAATTTGACGCGAGTTATTGTCTTTTTCTTCTTGAATCTTGTTTTAAAAATAGAAACAAATTAGGCGATTGGCAATATAAGTATCCTTCCTCATTTTCTTTTTTCTTTAAAATTACATTACAAGGTCAATTTTGACAACTTGGCTTTTGAATTGAACAATGATCAGACATAAATTTCTCTATTCATAACCTACTCCGAGTTAGGACTTTTTTAAAACACACTGTATTTATTGGATTATTAAATTCTATCGATGATAAAATATTGTACTATACACATACGTAAAGCATCTTTAGTCATTCACGGGTCTTAAAACCCTATTTTCCAACACCTATTTATAAAGTGGTACTTTATCTACTAAAATCTAGTTTCTAAAGCAACAGTTTAATAATAAGAATAGATACTTTTCACAATGACATCAATCAGCTACAGCAGCAACCTCACCACAGCTAACTTCACCGCAGCTGACTTCACTGAATCAACTGTTAGTGGTTGCTAGCTTCACGCCGTGATATTAATATGATCGAAGCCACAGCTTGTCAAGTTGTGATTAAAATGTTATTTAGAGCCATGGGAACCAGTACATCATATTTGAACAATAAGAGTAAAAACATTTGTTTAATCATTACCTATTGATTTAAAATAAATACGTATCCATCAAAATCAATAAAATTTGAATTCATAACTACTAAAATGTAATCTTAGGCTTGATTTATTTACATTAGCGGTACAATAACAGTACGATGACGATACGGATACTTCTTAATCGAATGTATTTTAATGAACCCATTTACATCTACGTTCACGGTACAATGACGGTACGATAACGACACTTTGATATTTACTGATTTACAAAACCGTCACCGTACCATTATTGTACCGCTAATGTAAATCAATCCTTATTTTAATTAAAATGGACCACAAGACAAGATGTTTGGTTAGTATAGTAAATTTTAAATTTAATAATACTTAAAACTATTTGTCAAATAAAATAACTATTTGTCAGCAGCCAGCGACATACAGCCTGTCTCACAACTCTCGCCCCAGAGCGAATGAGGAAACACGAGACTGCACTCGGATGTGTAATTTCGAAGAAAAAAAATCTAGCTTAAAAGATATTCGAGGAAAGACGTCTTAAAATTGACCAATCAGAGACCTACACCTTTAACGTGTGTTTGCCGTAATTTTACGTTACTAGGGTTTTATACAAATCAAATCTTCTTTAAAATGTGTGGGCGACTGTAGTTTTCGAAGGCAAGGTGAATAAAAAAGGCAAATACTTACCATGTATTCAGCCGCTGATTACTTAGAAATGATTATAATTTTCAGAGAATGTGGACGTAACGCCAAAGAGGCAGCACGAGTCTATTCGGAACGTTTTCCGGATAGAAATGTTGATGTTTAAATCAAACTATTAGTACTTGGTTTATAGTTAAGACTATGTTTTTGAATTTTGCAAAAACATAAATGAAGAACATAAATCTTTCAGAAAGCCATTATTTAGAACGAAACATAATTTTTAAATAAGATGCTCTTATTTTTTCAGTTCAAATGTGTCCATAAATATTTCATGTTACACGCCTATGCTTACGAAATGCAGTGAAGTTATCTGCGAGTAATATTATATCAGACGGCTCACAAATGACCTTGAATAGTCATATTTCGTGAATAATAGTTTATTAATATTATGTTGAGGTATACAAAATAATGGACTTTTTCAATTTAAAGAGATAGAAGATATGCGCAATGGGGATCTGCGCATAGTAAGAACAACTGAGATCTATGACGTTTGTTTCTAAAAAAAATTAGACGTAAAATGTGAGAATATCTCAGATAACTTTAAAAAATGTTATCGAAATAAGTTACAAAAGCTTTTATTGAAGTTAAAATGTCTAACGATGCAAATTTTAACTGAGGTATTTTAATGACTACAATATTTTTGACGTTTCGTTTGACAGCCCAACTGGCAGTTGTTTGCGCCATTTTCTTATTATTTGCAGCGATAGAAAGAGATAGCCCTTAAATTGAAAAGGTCCATTATTATTTATTTATTTATTGAGTGACATTGATCAATGTTACGAGATAAACTGGCAACAGGCTCGAGTAAAACAATAGGAAAATTTTTCCGGGATAAAATTTAACAACGAATGGTATTCGGAGGGCTATTTCCAAAATAAAAATCAGGTAATCATTTATATAATTTTTTTCTTGACAAAAATTTTGTAAGTTTAATTGTGTTTAGTGGTATTATGTTTCAGTTTGCCTTTTCAACGTTTTAAATATATTCCTGTTCGAATCGACTCGTTTTTAATAAAAACTGATAACACTGAAATTATACAGACTTTGACAGGTATGTAAACAATATGTTTCTAAAACGTCAAAAAAAAATCGCTTGTCAAAACTCACTTGTAAAAAAATCTGATGTGGCCAACACATAACCTCTCGCCAGATATTTTACCTGGTTGTACGCATAAAACGAAATAGCTATTTGTGTATTAAGAGCGCAAAATGGGACATTGTCGATTGAGAGGTTGTTGCCGCGCGTCGCAGGAGCGAGGCATTCTCTCGAAATCGACAATGTCCATTTGCGCTCGAAACACACACAAGATTTTTTCTACAGACGCCTCAATGGGGTCCTCTACCATAACAAAAATTTATTTTTTATTTATTTTTACTTATCGGTATTTTCCATTCTTCTTGAGCTATTGCTTCAATCTAATCTAAGCATTTTATACTTTCGTTTTTGTAAATGAATGCCCTATTTTATTTTCACAGCAGTGCGGCATTTTCTTTGGTTATGTAACATACCGACAGAGCAGTTATATGTCAGATTGACTTGTTAAGTGGGTAATGTGTAACTACAGTGTCATTAATTCCTGACTAAACGTTTCCATTAAGAATGTAGCCAAGTAACATTTCCCAACATTGTATAGTTAGAAATTTGAGGAGCGAGCGTTTTTTCTACTTTGTCGCTCTAGAGCGGCAAAGTGACATTTTGCGTTGACAAAAGAGAGCGCAAATGGCTACTTTGTATATAGACTGTAGAAAAAATATTTTTAAATACAAATACATATATTCATGTCTCACTACAAAATAATTATTTTAATATAAATTATGTACAATACATACATTTTCTTTATATTCAATATCCTGAAATTTTCTTTTTCTACTTTCCTTTTCTTTTTCTTTATATTCGTCATTTTTTCGCAAATTCCTTTTATATTCTTTTTTACGTATATTCTTTTGCGTTGTTGACTTTTTTTATTTTCATAATCTTCATAATAATGTACAAATATTTTTGACAGAGGCATACAAATATTTTTGACAGTGACATTTATGTGTCAATTACAAACATTTGATTTTCTTGCCTTGTAGTAGTTTGATCTGAGATTTTTTACATCAAATTATTTTATATGCCTTTCTTTATCTCTAAATCTATAGAAGATATAATAATGAATTTATATTTATCGAATAAAGAATTTAACGTTCATTAATATAAGTATTTACATGAATTTTCTATAAATAATATTTAGATAACTTTTTTCTTGTAACTATTACTTCCGGTTGTCCAATTGTTACCAAAACTGACTCGACTCTTCCCATTATTGTTAGATTGAGGAATCCGTAGTCAAAAATGTCTTAAGTCTTATAGTATTTGAGATATAGTGCATCCAACATCCACACATACACACACACACACACACACACACACACACACACACACACACACACACACACACACACACACACACATCCACACACACATACGGACATCATCGTAAAAATGTTATAATCGGATTCTAGGGACCTTAAAACGTGCTTATTCATTAAAATCTGGAAATGCGATTTTTAGCATGAATACAATACCTCTCTTAGCGAGAGGTAATACGACATCTTATTGGCTTAAAGGGTGCGAAAATTTTTTTGTGACGGTGTTTTGTCGAAATGAAACTTGGTAACTATGTAGAATCTTGAATTTGGATTGGTTTATATATTTATGAATGAAATAGTCATTTAAAAGTGTCAGCTGTCACACGTTAGGAAATGCTTAGCGATTTGGGCATTGGAAAACAGATACCTAGCTAAGTAATTCCTAAATCAAGATAACGGTTGGTGAAAACGAAATTTTGCTAGATAATGCCTATGTGGTTCACATCGCGTACATTGGTATTACTTAAATGTTAGGAATCGGTGGTGAAATCGGCCAATAACTTTGTAATTTATGTATAATAGCGGTCTCTTTATATCGTTCGATATTTCTGTATTATATTTGTAACGGGATCAATATTCAGAAATTAGGGGCAATAAAGTATATATGTATACCAAATATGCATGTTCTAGATATTTTTCTTCGAGATTATCTACATTATTTTTGAGAATGTAAATTTTTAAAGAACATAATCTTATTTAATACGGTTGCAAGTTCTAAATTAAAACATTTAAAATCGGCGTTGTTAATTTATGCAGTCATTAGGTACTAAATTGAAATATAAAATATTTCTGGCGAGTAACGGTACTACGTGCAAAATACTTTCTTAAAAACTACATTATCCATAATTAATTTATGCAAGAATATCGATAAAACCCTTATTAATACTTTAAATCGCTACTTAAAAATATTCAATATGCAAAAGCAAAATAAGCAGGTGCAGATATAAACGCACAGCACAGACATTAAAAGTAAAAATTTAATTTTCTCGTTTAGTGGGTACTTTCACATTAATTATAAGTTTAAAGTTATTCCGTCGGTGAATTTAGAGCCACCTCTGTTATTTCACAACAAATGCAGTTAGTGCGTGGTTCGTGGCTCGCTGGGCCGGGCTTCATTCCTCGCTCATTAAAAAATCAATTAAAACTAAATAGAGAGTTATACGCTCCAGTAAGCATTTTAAACCATGTATGTTCTACATTTTACATTTTTTAATACCACACAGGATGTTCCCAAAATGGTCATCAATTTGTCTAATTACTTCTCTCCACTCGTGTTATCTTTCCACATATTCATGACTATCGTTTCCAAATCCTTTTCGACTTCACCCAAGCATCGTCTATTTGGTATAGGTACCTTTTTTTGTATCCTATTTATAATATCTATATATATATATATATATATATATATATATATATATATATATATATATATATATATATATATATATATATATATATATATATAAAAGACACGTTCATGTACGTACGCGATAAACTCAAAAACTATTGTACCGATTTTAATAAAAATTCTGTATAGTTTGACTTTCGTACGATAAATGGCGCAATTTTTTTTTTCTAAAATATTTCAAGCACAAAATAGAAAATTATTAAAAATTATTCGCTTTTCCGAACAACAAATACAAAAACAAACTAACCTCATAAAACAGTATATCAAAATTTGCTATTTTATTTAACCTCAACTCAAGACGGCTGGTTTCAACTTTTTCATTCAGTTTCAACTACCTATTGTAGATTTGACAAATCAAAATGCCACGATCACTTGCAAATGTTGATCGCCGTACACGACATACAAATCGCATACGTGCATTACGATCACAACAAACACAAGAGGAACGTACAGCAGAAAAGTATCACATTTCCGTGCAAATTTAGTAGAAGAACAACGCGAAATACGTCTTGCATTTGACTATGACTCTACAATTAATTACAATTCACTTCGCAATATTGATATTGGTAATATGGATCAAGTGTGTGCCCATTGCAAAGCATTGAAATTCAAAAATGAAGCACCAGGGTTGTGTTGCGTTAATGGTAAAGTAAAATTACAAGAATTAAATCAATCACCAGAACCATTAGTTACATTGGTAAGTATCTGGAACGACGCCACAATCCACAATAAGCTACGAGTATATCCTCCCATTATCATCCTTCACAAGCAGTTTATATTCCTATAACTCATTACCAACTGCCAAATCAATTTTCCGTTCTAATGTTTGCAGTCTGATGCATGTACAGATATGCGAAAAAAGAAATTTCGATATTTACATGTAGTAACATCTACTTAAATCAAGAGGCAATATAACTCAAAAGGCTTACTTGGGGCACAATATATACATGACTAACGTCAACTTCGGGCCAGCAAGGCGGATTCGGGTTCAGCTAGTAATATAAAAAAATTGTCATTATGAAGTATTATCGCTAGTAAATTGATCATCATATCAACAGAATTGTGTCTTAGGACAGGTATCAGCGGAAATGCTGCCTCCACACCAATCTGTTTGCGACTCTATTTCAGCCCTTCACTGTTCCCTCCTTCATTGATATCTTTTAACAATTCAAATTTTTCTCTTCCCATTTTGCTTAGTATTTTTCCTTCAGTTATTCCTTTCTCTTTCTAATTTCTTTTAAAATTATTCTCTCTTTTCCAGTCCTTCTAATCCCTGACTCTCTCCCTTTACCTTAGCTCCCCCAAACATCGCCACTATAACATTTTAAAACTATTCAAGTATTTTTTCTCCATACTATGTTTTATATTCATATTGCAGGATAGCACAATATCACATATATAGCAATTTGCAAACCTTTTTTGTAGTTCTACTTCCTTATAACGCACTTTGCTGTTAATCCATAGTTTTTGTATTTTATTGTATGCTGCCTTTCCCCGGGCAATGATCCGGTTTCATATTTTTCAAAAAGTATTTAAATTGAATGTTTATACAATATCTTTCACAGTAATAAAAAATATTATTATTTTCATACGTAATATAACAAGTGATATGATTATCATCTATGATATTCTCGAGTGAAACCGATTTGCGGATTTCACAAGTCCAAAGGACGAGTGAAATGTGCTGCTTCGGTTTCACGAGCAATATCTTCGATTATTAATCATATCACGATACTATATTTAATGAGAGAATAAAATGAATTTTTGTGACAACATTATGTGTATTGCTAACCTAACTTTTAATATATTGTATTACAACATGGTTAATTTGATAATTATCTTATTATTTGCATCATTGTTGATATCATCCCAACGATTATCGCACATTTCTATACTCAAAATTAACTGTCAATGTCAAATAAAGAAAACAAATCCCTTAGTAGCGAATATAAATAAGGTGATATTTTTTTTTGTTCATCGCTGTGATAGACATGTAACTAGGGAGATTCTGAATGTGACTCATGTGACGTCTAATTACATACAGTATTACATACAGCACATTAATAGCCAATAGGAAAACAGTTTGTTCATCACCTATTTTATTTACCTACGTAAATAAACGTAGGCGATAGTTAGATCACGGACATTTCTCAAAATATTACACAATTTTCAATAATTAATTTAAAATATCTAATGATATTTTTTCAAATTTAAGGTATAATTTGTTTAAATTTAATACTTAGAAGGCGAAAGGCATATATAAATTCTTGCAACAACCCTATTCAGCTCATACACGAGCCTATTCTGTGACAAAGTGGTTACGTAATATTAAACAACTGGTTAAAACATTTATCCAATAGATTTTGATTTGACAACTAAAAATCGAATTTTGCTATATATCAGCACACTTGATTGGTTAAAAAATATAACCATTTGTTACAAATTAACTACTGAGTTACAGAATAGGCCCGAATTTCTTCTTTACCGGCTGGACACATGCGTTGTTCGTGTACGAATATCAAATATTCGTATAAAACAACACATTTATGGACCAAATTTTCATGTTTGTTAGCAAATATTCAAATCAACACACATCAAAGGACCCGAACAATCGCTTTATGTTTATTCAGGCTCACATTCATGTTTGCGTTGACATTTTTTTTTCATTTATAGACAATTTAAGAATAAATTATTATTAATTATTATTATTAATAAAAACAATTCTAAAATTCTAAGTATTATGTTGGTGTGCTAAATTATCAAATGGCGATATTTCTACCGTTGATAATAATTAGATATAATTTTCAAGTTTACCGTCGGTCGAAATCGAACCAGGACCGTCCTAATCACTACCAGTCACAATAAATATTCCGCGCCCGCGTTTTTTGTTGACTGAATACGAATACGCAGCTACTGCGGGATATGTGGATATATAGTTTCTAGCAAACGTTCGTACATGATAATTCAGCAACAAAAAAATTTCGAATTACCAAATATTCGTCTATGCATTTGTGCAGCCGGGGTTCAGTTGCCGTTCCAAGCTACTATGTTTTTTAGATATTTACAGAAACTTATTTGTTCTATCCTCTCACCTTTAATTGATTGCGAAGAAAATTGATGGCAAATTGATGGCAAGCATCAAGTGGTACAATCAGAAGAACTTTACGTAGATAACAAAACTCGTAAAGAGACACAAATTAAGTTATGGAATATAATGGCTACACCCACATTGCTATATGGTTCGGAAACTTGGATTATAAAAACAAAATTTCTAAATAAAATCCAAGCCGCAGAGATCAGTTCGTGGTAGGTAGCACGCGTGAAAGAATCCGCAATAAAACCATAAGAGATCAATTAAACATTATATAACATCGTCAATAAGATAGCCGAAAACAAAGAAAATGGAAACATCACATTGAGAGAATGGAAGAAGAGCGACTCCCTAAAGAAGCTCTTCTTCATAAACCGAAAGGAAAGAGATGTGGGAAGACCAAGGACCAATATAATAATACTTTTGTAACCGGAACAGACATATATGCCTAATCCTTGAAGAAGAAGAAGAAACAAATAGAAAAAGAAGAAGAAATAGATTGTAAGAAAATTAATATCAGAAAAATATGTTACTGAAAAATTGATGTTAAATAAAATATGTAATAAAAAATTTAAAAAATTGTAGTTTAAAAACGATTTCAATGCATAAATATTTTGAATTTTAATATTGTCATCTAGTTTCTGTTCAGCACTTCAGTTTTTCTTATTTATTATTATTTAGAAAAAATATTGGAGTAAAACGGAGGTTAATAATTTTGAAACTCTTATGAACCATGGTTTATAATCACTAGATATAGAATAGTTATTTGTTTAACTAGGCACTAAAATACCAGATTTTCAGAAGAGGCTGTCAAACCTATAAATCTGTGTTTAGTGCCGTGTTGAATACATTATTATTTTGCCGATAGAAAATTATTATCAATTTAGTGATTCTTTTAATACTTATGTTCAAAGTTAACGCCATCAAATTATGTTGCTAAGCGTTTGTTGAACGGTTACTATGCGTTTGTATAGCGGTTGCTATGTAATAGGTAGTAAAATAGTCACATTTTACAGACTGTTCGCTGTCAAAAAATTGCACTTTTAACGTCAATTTAAGAAAACCTGGCGTGGCCAACACAATACCTCCCGCCATTTACAGCCCGAGTTACAAAAAATATTAAGTTAAACCTTATTTTTGGATTAGCGAATTTTACTCTAAGTTTGACAGTTTATTTCTTAAAATATATCACTAATGTAATCCAACTACCTTTTTTGATAATAAAATGAAGATTCAATTTTAAATACCGGGATAGAATATAATTTACTAATCCAAAAATGAGGATTAGCTTAAACTTTTTTGTGAACCGTTAATTTTTATTAATTTAATACATACCTACATATTTACTTATGCTAGAAACTATATTGAATTCCATTTCTATTGTTCCATTTACTTTTTTCTTTTTAAAACGTTACTAATATTATTTTAAAATGATTAGATCTTTGATAGTGGCATTAATCTGGCAGTTACATACATTTGAATAAATGCGTTTTATTAGTTTAAAGCGTAGGCTCCGGGATTTAAATTATAGATAATTTTATAATTTTATTCATAAAATATGTAGAAAAAGTATTAATGCAGATCTGTAGAAAATTTAATAATCTTTAATTTTTATAATAATATTAATCTCGAAAAAATAATATTTAAAAGTATTTTTCAAAGAAAAACTATTTTGAGCTTCAAGTAAAATGCCATTTCAGGTTATCCGATTTACACCAAAATCTGATGGGCTCTTTCCATATTAGAAAAAGGTCGAAATACAAGTTTTAAAAATCCACACATACGTACACACACTTACACATCATCGTGAAAATGTTAAAAATAGATTCTAGGGACCTCGATATGCGATTTTTAGCAGAATTTCTCGCAACAATGAGTCAATAATGATACATTTATAGGCTAATAATGAAAAAACTAATTAGAACGTCAATAATCATTCTATATTATTTTATAATTATGTAAAAATCTTATTTCGGAACACGCTATATATCCGTTTCGATGATTGAAAGTCTCCTTTCGGTGGCTCGTGCGCTAAGGACCCTGAAATTACAGACACACGTCTCTGGCAGCTGATGCTGATTGCTAAATTATGAATGGTTGTTCCGACCATACGAGTATCGAGTATGGCTATAGCTATACCATTCCAACCAACACAACTTATTACTATTGTAACATACGAATATTATCTCCATATTGTTTCTATAGTAGTAATGTCTTCATAAAGAAATGATGTAGTGTATGGAGAGCCTTTATTGGTTTTATTCGGACAAGTTAGTATTATTGCTTTGCCAAATTTATATGGGATCCAAGTCCAGTAGTAGGAGCTCACTGAACCACTGATTAACAAGCTAACGTAGTATATGAGAAGACATGGATTTAAATTCACGAGTCTCTAATTTATATGTACGCCATTAGAATTTCTAGAAAATTATTCATAATTTGCTCTTTTTGTAATAAAATTTACCAACTTTTAAATTAAATAATGTATGCATGGATATCTTTTTTAGATTTTTTTGTACTATTGACTCAAACTGACAAAGCTTTTAAAGAATAATATAGTGTGTTCAAAAAAAGCTAAGTCGGAGTAGGCTATGAACAAAGAAACGTATGTCTTAATTTAGAAGAAATTAATTAAATGTAAATTTGTCACAAGATATCGTCAAAAATGGTATCTAAAGAAATCAAAGCTTTTCTTCTTAATCTTATGGCTATATTACACTTGATGATAAATCGATCAATTTATTGTTCGACTGCGACCTTCAATTTATCGGTACGTATGAATCAGAAAAATCGATCGATTTATTTACAAAAATATATTGATCAAAAAATTGATGAAATAGAACGAGTTCTATTTTTCGCGATTTTCCGTCGATTTTTAAAGGAATTTTAGGTTGCTTTTCTCGTGTCAACTCTATAGTATTTGACATTTCAAACTATATTTAATGTGTGCTTGATTCCAAGGTTATAATTACGTATATTCACTAGTTTTACTCAATTTTAACGCTACAAGAAAGACTACACTCCAAAAAACTACAAGAAAACTGAAGCGCTGCTAGGTTAAATTCTAAACTCACAAATATATAAAATAATATTCAGAAGTTGGTAGTCCTAATTTTAACAAAAATAAATTGATAGAAAATCTTTAAATGTAAATTCTCAATGACTTGTAAGATAAATTGATCGATTTATTCGTTAATAAATTGAACGAGTTATTGTTAAGTGTAAAACCGCTATTATTTTAGCAATGGAAATAAATTAGAAAAGATCGAATGGCAATATTTTTTAATTCACAATCGTTACAGTAATATGGCAATTCCTAACTTTTTAGAGCTTGGAAAATACGTCATTCCTAACTGCAATGACAGTCCCTTGGGTTGGAAATGACTGAAAACGCTTCCACTTCACGGGTTGGAAATGTTTATGTAGAGATTGCCTAGCAACATTGTCATAGATCCCTATCCCTGTCAAAAATATTAATAAAATTAGAGGTTATAACTTATTGTTGAAAAAATGAGCAAGGCCTTGGTGATTCAGAATTGTTATTAAACAATAACTACTTTTTTATATTATATTTTGTAATATGGTGAGTGATTACACATTTTTTTTCTATTTTAATATTTTATAAATTTATCTGCAACACAAAATGATTTTTGTAGCTGATGAACCACTAGGGTTCGAAACGTCCGTTTTTTTTTTAAATATAAAAAAACAAATTCTGGATCAACAAGGCCTTGCTCATTTTTTCAACGGTTTCCCAGCTGATCCTTCTCGACTCAACTCAACAAAAGTTATAACTTATTGATTTAATTTCAAATTATTGATTTAAAAATAGGATTATTGTGAATAAAATAGTATACATAACCTAGGTGGGAGTTTCATCGCAGCCTTGCGCTTTATCTCACCTCGAGGCTTTACCTTTCGGTAATATACATAAGCCCTCGGCTGTAATAAAACATCTCCCACCTCAGATGTAATATACTATTGCTGCCTCTTATAATGAATTTCAGGAAAATTACATTGCATGATCAATTATGACAACTTGAATTTTGAATTGAATAATGATCAGACATACATTTCTCTGTTCGTAGCCTACTCCGAGTTAGTTTACTTTTTTTAACACACTAGATATAATACAAGTTTTCATATAGTTTTTTCTAAAATCCTGATATTCATTAGATATACGAGAAATGAACTTATGTGATTTTGCATTTTTCTCCTTACACTGTCTTCATCTTCGAGAAAAGAAAAAAATCAGAAGGGGCTAGTATGGTGAATACGGTGGCATCATGACGGTGTTGTTTTATACAAAAAAAAAATCACAAATGTTTGCCCACAATTCTTGTCGCATGAGCCGTAGGAAATATAAACTTCCTCAGCCACATCTCTTAAAGTAATTAGGCAATTACTAAGAACATTACCTTCAAATGTCTGCCATATTTTTATTCAACATTTGCACCACTTCATACACTTTATACAATTTTTAACACTAAATTTGTTGCAGAATATAAGTTCCGTCATTTTGATATAAAAATATCTCCGAAATTCAACTTGTAGCGTTCAAACACAAACAACGCGTCAAATATAAATGAAACCTTACACTTCATAGAACGTGGTACCAGCGTAATAAAATACGATGAGCTCAATGAAAACCGAATAACGCGAAATATTTAAAAATTCTCGTTACTTTTTGATTAAACCACGTACTATGTAGTTAAAAAGTGAAAAGTTAAGTTAGTATTTTATACCATTTTGGGCGGCCGGAAAATCCCATTATATTACATAACCTATAAAAATAAAAAGTGCATTCATTCCCCACTTAATCATTCTTCTCAAGTAGTTAATATTAATAAAATGTCACTTTACTATAATATTAATAAAACGAATAGTGACGATTGCTTTCACTTAATTTGTTATTTTTAATTAATTTGAGTTTGTCGATGTCACATTACCTATCGGTTCATTAATTTCTTTCGTTAATTGTATGATAGTTTCGATTTTGACTATAAGTCTTCTTATGAATATCAGAAATTAATTAACAGACGTAAACAAATTTTTATGATAATGTCAGCAATTAAACCAAATCGTAGTAATTAAATTATTCCCTGCATCTTTAACACTGCCTCGACGGGATGGGAGATGAGAAATTAATTAGTCCAATATTTTTAATTACCGAAGAACATTAACGAAATATTGAAACAAGATAAAAGGAACACGTATTTTAAAAAAAATTAATCTTCATTTAGTAAATCAATGAAGGACCAAAGAAATTTCACTTTTTAAAGGTATGATGCTCGTAAGTAATCAATTACCTTTTATAATTGCATTTGCAATACAAAAAGTGGCAATGAGTATTTTTAAATTATTTATTTTTAAATTTGGTGCATTTTTACCATCCGGAAGGAAGATATTGTCTTTGGTCAAAAAATTTGGTGATGAGTTTCTAATCAATAAGCAGGTTTTAGGGTCCGTAGTATACGATTTTACTATTTTTACGATGTCTGTATATATATATATATATATATATATATATATATATATATATATATATATATATATATATATATATATATATATATGTGTGTGTGTGTGTGTGTGTGTGTGTACGCGTGGGTGCGTGTGTGTGTGCGTGGGTGCGTGTGTGTGTGTGCGTGTGTGTGTGTGTGTGTGTGACAAAAGTTTGCTCTGCAATAACTCTAATACTGCAATTCCAAAAATTATAATTCTTATGTATTTCTCTTCGTTACATCCATATGAAGAGCTGATTTGATTTTGGTTATAATTGGTCAACCGGAAATACCCACATTTGAAGATTTTAACTGTTTTTCCTGAAAAAACAATGATAAATAACATTTTTTCAGATTTATTATAAATATTAAAGAATATTTTATTCTCTATACGATTTAACTGCATTTTATACTTCATATTAAATAGATATAGAGTTAAAAATTATAAAGAAATTAAATTTCATAAATTAACCAGCTATGCTATATCTATGGAAACATCTACTATATTAAGAAAATTCTGATTGAAAGATGTCAATTCAAGTGCAATTGACATGTGTGTTATAATTTTACTGTCGGCAATGCCGGCAGGTAATGTACAAAAAATAGAATCTTTTTCAACGAAATTTGTACAAAATACATGGAACTGACAGAAAGTAATGTGCTGGCCACATCAGATTTTTTTCTTTTTTTGGCATTTATGCAACTTCAGAATTTATAATTTTTCATTGTTTCGAATAATAAAGATGAAACCCTTTACGATAGAATAACGAATTACAGCCACAAGATTCTTCTTCTGGCAGCAAATGGTTGGTATAGATCTCAGTGACATCATCTCCAGAAATGTCAACATTCATTGGCCAGCAAGATCTTGTGATTTGAAGCCTTGCCACTTCTTTTTGTCGGGTTTTATAAAATCAAAGATCTATGCTAACAATCCTCAAATAATTCAAAACCAAAATCGAACGAATTATCTGCCAAAATCGAACGAATTATCTACCAAAAATTCATTGACAATTTCATCAAAAGAGAGTATGTAAACAGAGTTGACATTCTTTTCCAAAATTAATCGGAACTTTTAACATTCAATAATAATCAGAACGATTAAAGAAAATAGATTTGAATTATTTAAGAATTAATTCTGGTTCTCTTATTGGGACATTTTTATTTGTACTGTTAAAAAAGGGCTCTCAAAATTGTCCTACGGAGAGCACCACAAGAATTACTTTTTGTGCCATATGAAAATTGAAAACATTTTGAATTCCTGGGCCGTCAGATCTACAAACATCTACACAACACTCTGACTTTGACACTTAAATTCGTTACTGAAATCTATCTACGAATAAAAACAAATTGGCACAAATAAGTAATAATCGGTTATGATATTATATATCAACAATTTGTAACTTCATCTTCTGGCTCATATAGTCAAATAAAATATATTGCATACTTCTCATTGAATTAAATTCCATCCGAATTCAATTAAGTAAAAAAGAAAAGCACTTTTAATTCATTTAAATATTGCACATCGATCAGTCGTCTGATAAGGATCTTATCCGTTCTGTAAACATTTTCATTGGGGCCAATGGAGACAGCCAAGACGACATCGCCATCAACATCGACTTGGACTGCTTTTCGGTGAGCGACACACGTCTGCCCATTCGAGCTGAGATATTTAAAGATCGCCTCGACTTTCAATTAACGATATCGCGGCATCGACAATCGAAACGCTGGGCCACGTGATATAAATACGCGTGCGTGACAACGATGCACGATTGTGCAACTCGGGCTTGTCAGCTAATTTCGGCGATGAACAGGACCGGCAGTAGAAGATGCTTTCACACGGTCATGGAGATATTCAAATGAGGGTGCAGACTAAAGACCACCGGACGATAGCAATTTGTAAGATTGGAAATAGAGTTGTTTTAGAACGAGCTGACAGCTGTTTGGATACTGCAAAATTTGGAATTTGTAGTGAAGCACTCTAATTATGTCAACTTGTTTGTACGTAAAAGATTTGAAAGATATCTAAAATGTAAAATTTTTAAACCGTAAATAATTAAATAAATATCGGTAGTTTAATGCAAGACCAACCAATAATTTATATAAAACTAATAAAAAAACTTCACTAATTCTGTGATTTAAACTATCTATAGTGTTACATTTCTTCAAGATTTGGCTCACATGTTTTCAATTTTTGTTATTACTCTCTCTCTCTCTCTCTCTCTCTCTCTCTCTCTCTCTCTGTCTGTCTTTTTAGGGCTTGTATACAACTGTCGCCGTTTTTTTTTCCTCCAACCGGACTCACCGAGCCAAGAGTGTTTTACCACTGCCGGTTGGATTTCAGCCATTGCTATATTTATTTAAGATGTATAAGCTTATAGCATCCGAGTATGATAAATATAAGTAGCTGTATTTATTTTTTACGACAAATCACACATTGTCGGTGGACAGGAATCGAACATGGTTTGGGTGATGTCACTGCAAGCTACGAGATATCGCTAAACCGCTCAGTCACCAAGCCGACTTTGTTATTACTATTACTACGTTTACATGCAGTTTTGAAAATGGTTTCAGTTTTCAGTCAAAATTATGCAAAACTGTTTACATGCAGTTGTCAAAACAAGTTTAAAAATTGATTTGAAATCAGTTTCGGCGCATGCGCATTTAGCTGATGTAAATGACAGATCCTCTTCATTCCAAATACTTCGTTTTGCTATTATTCCAATTATTTTTTATACTTCGTACCGCTACGTACTAAAACTACACAACTGTCAGTATATTTGAAGGTTAGTAACACAAAGCGACAGAAACGTTATGCTCTGTACGCATGCGCAGTATCGAAACTGAATTTTAAGTGTTTACATGAGTAGTTTTGAAACTAGTTTTCAAGTCCAACTCATGAATTTTAGTTTTGGTTTGAGATAATTCAAAACCGTTTTGACACTGTATACATGACGTTTTCAAAACTAAAAACGTTTTAAAAACGGTTTCAAAACTGCATGTAAACTTAGTATATAATAAGTATTTTGTTTGTTTTGATATTCATTGGTTCAAAACATGCTAATTCTTACTTGTTCTTTTATAATTAGACTTTGGCTCTTCTTATATATAAAATACAGCTTTTTTTCTTCGATTACATATTCAGTCTTATTTTGGTGAAAAATTGAAATGGCTGTTCTCGTAATAAACTAAATTTATATTATTATTATTACTCATTTATGGGTTTTTTACTCACTTGCTGGGATAGAAATCGAAATCTCTGATATCAATGACAAAAGTAAAACATTTTGACTCTAGGGAGAAAAGATGTCAAAAATAATTTATTTTTGACTGTTTTCGTTTTGGACGTTTTTATAAATACATAATTTCCATGTACTGTTATTTTTTAAATCACATAACAATTGCATTATTTTTCAACATACTGTTAAGAAAACTCATGTAAGTAATCTGTTTTTATAATGAAACAAGGAAATTCAATGTATGGTTTTGTAAAAAAAAATTCTTGTTTTGTAAATGTAACCCCTGAGAAAGATACATGTGGTGTCGAAACTAGTCGGGAATGAGAATACAGTTGACTGAATTCTAGAATTATTGTTATCTCTTAAATTCTAGGGAGTTTATATTATTTTGATCCATCCATTGTTTTCATAAATTAGAGACTGCATCGTAAAACTTTAATGGCTTATTCTGAACAAATCTATAAATCTGAAAATAATGAATAAAAGCTCTTATGTATAATTTTTTTTGATATACAAAATGTTGACCGCAAAACCGGAACATAGGACTTTAACATATAAAATCATACTTTCGTTATTTCCAGCTTCCCTAATTATTTGAGGTATAAAAGCGACAAATAAATGTAGCAGAGCATAAAATTCTACATCAGAATCAATAAACAAAATTATTTTTTCTACAAATCTAATAAAAGTGGGCTTTTTAATGTTTGTCTATAACGTGAAAAATGTCATTTTATGACACCAGTGTTAAAAGTGACAGATCATTGTCACTTTTGACACTAGTGTTAAAAATGAATATCAAAAAATTATTAGAAATACAAATTTCAATTAAAAAATAGTGTTTGTAGAAAAAATAGTGTATGATATAATTGTTGTGATTTTTTTTTGTTCGAAGTTTGGATCACTCCGCTTCGCGTCGAGTTCCAAACTTCCTTCTCACAAAATAAAATGTCACTTTTAACACTTATATCATAAATAACTATTGCTCTATAACAGCAGGAAATTAGGTATGAAAAAGCCTAAAAATACCTGTACTCCGTTCGCCGAAACGAGAGAATGTGGAACTGATTTTGGAAGAGAAACAAGTAATTCTATTGGTTCGGCTCCAAAATTATCATTGTTTGACCAATAGAATGTCTTATCTCTGTTGAAGAATTGATTCCACAATCTCTCGTTTCAGCGAACGGAGTTTAATAAAAATATATGAACCTAACTTGACAGGTAAAACGTCAAACATTTGTTATTTTTTCAACTCCATGGCTATTAATATTTTTGTGATAATTTTTGAAATTTTCATTCTTAATTTCTACCGTTACAATTACAAACCATATAAAATTAATTTTTCGTACCTCCGTCCATTTTGACTAGTATTACAGAAATCGTCCAGAAATGCGCTGTTGCTGACCTAGGCCGGCAAAAGGAGTTGGCTTTACTGTTCTGATGATATGTCAATTTAAGATTATTTTCAACACAAGAATTAGCAAAATGTAAACAAATTTTAGGGCTAAATCTTTAATTATTGTAACTTAAATAACTAAATTTTGTCATAAAAATAATAATATGCTGTCATTACTGACATCTCGTACAGATTAATTATAAGTTCCAACTTTAGGACTAGTTTGTTTTGTAACTACAACTAACTTCATGTGATACAATTGAGTTTTAGCCATCTATCATTAAAAATATGCGAATGTATATAAAATATATATAACTAATGTCTGTATGTTATATTTTCAATATAAAATAATTACGCATTTTAAGCTCAAATGTAAGTAGTTATAATTAAACTTGTAATGCAAAACCGATAAAAATATATGTTCATTTTTTAGGTAATGTAACATAGAATAAAGTGTAGAGAAATATACGAAAAATTTATGGAGAAGTCGGTACAAAAAATCTTGTGTATCACACGCCCAGAAACTGTTTTACGAGATCTCATATTTGCAGGCCTCGCTTTCAGCTCGTCCTGTCAAAATAAACTCGGTCTCGCAAATGTTCAGTTTCTGGCCTAGTGGTACAAATAACTATTGATTATTGATTCTGATGCAGAATTTAAAGTACAACTTTTATTTGAAACATTTTTCCCTATAAGGAAACAGAAAATCACGTAAATATGATTTTAGATGTTAAAGTCCTATGTTCCGGTGTCGCTGTCAACACCCTGTATAATATACTATTACATTTTTAATCGTCATTATTATTATAATAATAAAAACTTGTCTAAGCCTCCGATATTTTGAACTTCTCATCATCTCCTTCCATCCTCCTAATTAAAAAGAATACAATTCAACAAAGCAAATTTTATCTTCACTGCTACAGATTGGTTCTCTTCGATATCGTCTCGAACTGGTTCCTCTGCGACACGTGTTTCACACACGTGGCTGCGGCTGTTTACGGAAAATTTTTAATATCATCCGATTTCGTAATTCCGAATGCTGATAATTGCTTTGACAAAGATTCGAATAGTTATTGGATGATCGACGAGAATTTCGAACAGACAGTTTGTTTCTTTTTAATGAAGTCTTGATATTGAAGAGCTACCTAAGAAGTTGATAAGTTATGAAAATTAAGGAAATAATGCCTTGAATTTGCATTTTCTGGATATTAAAAATAATAATATAAATTTGTTATTTTTAAAAGATTTTCCTGAAAGGCGTATTAAAATGTAATTTATTTTCACTATCACTATAATTCAAGTGGCCTGATGTCGCTAAAATAAATAAAAGTAAAGTAAAAATTAAAAATACAGTTGTTAAATTCAGTATTATGTACAGGATATTTGAACAAATAAAGATAAATAGCTATTCTTTATTACTAATTTTAGATTTATAGTTTAAATTATAAAATTACAATGTTAAAGGCAAATTTAAATGATACTTGTTGGTGTAAATAGGTCTGAATTCTACTTCCGGTATATTTTTATATTTTTTGAAAATTAAATAAGCTTTACAGTGATGCCAAATACTTGCAAATTAATCTAATTATTAATATATTTCAAAGACATGAATTGCATCAGATTGCCATAATATTTGAATCTTCTTTTCTATTTTGACGTTTACATAATACAATGTGGGATTAAATAAGGTATGGAATATTACAAAAAACAGCGAATCCAACCGCTTTTTTTAAAAACGCTGAACAACCAAAAAAAAGAAAATAATAATACAAACATTTTTTCTTTTCTTTGAAAGTTCATATACAGTGTGGAAATCGACGTGGAAATAAAGTAGGGAATATTAAAAAAAAAAACAGCGAACTCAACCGGTTTAAAAAAAAAAACGCTGAAACACGTGCCTGAGTGTCTGGTCGCGAATCTGGAGAACCGGGTTCGATCCCGACCGACGCCAAATATTTCGAATATTGAATGACACTAAATTGATTCCTGTGGTACACTCTCCACGCCAGCAATAAGTGCCCGTGAGGTGACGCCTGGTAAACGCCCGCACGGTACAAATATGTCATCATCATTACCGATATCTGCGTACAAAGCAGATTGGCACACCCAGCAATGTGTAATATGCCGTGATGATATATTTATTTATTTATTTATTTAAAAATACACATTAATATATGCGATTCACCTTTCTACTTTCAATTGTTTATAAATTATGACATCATCACAAAAATTTAAATGACAATATAGATTTTTGTAGTGAAATCCGTTAATGATTTTTCTTCCCTTTATAATCATGCAAATAAATCATACGGGTGCATAACAAAAATTCTGAGAAAAATCGAGCTGAACATTTAATAATAATGAATAATCAAGATACCATAATATTTTTTTTTAATCTTTAAACATTTAACGTTAGTATTACGGTACTTGTAACTTATAAAACATGATAGACGAAAAATTTTAAACTGAAAATAAAACCAAATATCTTGCTTTCATTATAATTAAATTTTCAGCTCGAATTTTCTCAGAATATTTATTATGCAACCTTATGATTTATTTGCATGATATTAGAAGAAAGAAAAATCACTTTCAGATTCCACCACTAAAAATCTATAGTACCATTTAAAATTTTGATAATGTCATAATTTAAAAACAAATGAAAGTCGAAAGGAGAATCGTAGATATTAATGTGTATTTTTTAAAACTAAAACAATCTGTTTCCGCGTTTTTTTAAAAAACCGGTTGAGTTCGCTGTTTTATTTTAATATTCCATATTTTAATCTCACACACTGCAAATAAACTTACAAAGAAAAGAAATAGTACATTAAAACACAAGTATCATAAGGCAATTTGTTAACGTACGAGACCAAGTTTGGAAAACGAGCCGCTAGACGAGTTTTACAAAGGACGAGTGCGTTAACAGGCCTTATGATACATATTTTTTATACTATTTTTTCTATTGAGGTAATTTTACAATTAGATTTTTTTTAAAAGGACTTATTAAAAATATATCTTGGTGTTTTCTTGTCAGTTATGTAGGTAGCGCTTCCCGCTAGCTTTTTAAATTTCACATTTTGACAGTATGTGTATTGTGTGATTCTGACTGATTGTTTACATTAAAATATTGTATCAAGCATTATATAATTATGGAAGAGGAAAACCAATACATACAATGTACTCCACCAGTTTATTAATGAACCACCTGATTTGACATATCTTGTAATAAAGGTAAATTATCAAATAACGAATCGGGATCGCTGGTTCGTGTTATTTATTATCATAAATAAAACTCTTTAAATAATGAAATACATTAATAAACATGAACAATTTATTGATCTACACTTTTACATTCCACCATTTTGTCAACACATCCACACCACTGCTTAGTTGCAGACATAACAGCAACAGCTGTTCTTACATTCTTCAATACAAAACATATGTTGTATTTGTATATGGCACTTATGTCTAAACCATATTTAAAAATTTAATATTCGACAGTTCGCCTCGACGTGGAACTAGAAATCATGGATCGTAAAATTTTCAAATTTCCTTGCAAGTAGCCACAAATTGAGTTGACAGTGTCAACATTTCCAGTAACGTGCATTTCAAAACCTGCCTGATATAACAATACAATCAGCTGAAAATTGCAATAGTACCATAAAATTTAATTGTAATAAATAAAACTTACCGTTTACATTGTTTTGACAAAGCAAATCTGAGCGCATTGTTTCTTGTTTCATAGTTTTTTAGTTGGAAGATTTTAATTTCACAGATTATTCTTTCTGCACTAACACAGCTTTAGCTATAAATTTCTCTTCCTTCTAGTCCTATCACCTGGAGAAAAGATAAAAATCAATAATTAGAAGTAATATTTCCACATAAACAACTTACCATTTTGAGGTTATATGTAATTAATCTGTCATGACTACCACCTCTAGAATACGAAAGACGCCAAAAACAGTACGTTTATAGATCTTCTAAACGTCGTGTTTTCAGTGATAAACAGTGCTTTTATAGACTCATAAGAACACCGAAGTAGAAAAAAATAATTATGTTATTATTATTTTTTTGTTTTACTCTTTATTGAATATTAGTAGTTTATATTTTGACCTGTTTGAAATAATCAAAAATATACATATGATACATTAGGTAAACGTCAGTATTTCCTCAAATAAAGAACCGTATATGTACAAATGTCATGACAACTTGATAATACATTAAAGTTTCATAATTTTGAGAAACTAATAACTAACATAGTGCGTAAAATTAACTCTATAAAAAGGCATTGGTTTTTACGCATCGTTATTAATAACAGATTTCATGTACTGCGTTCAATGTGAAGGAAGTAAATAAATAAATGTTTACAAACTCAAAATGAGTGCGGGATATAATAATAATAAAAAAATGTTTCATTGATTTGTTATCATGAAAGCAATTGTCATGATCGCTTATAAATACCAATCATAGCCGCCCAAGTAGCAGATGATATGTCAAAAATTAAAAATATATATCTAATGCAATATTTCTTATTTTTATGTGATTCCAAAAAAAAATTGGTTTCAAAACATGCGGAAAAAACGAGATTCTGAAATCTCATGCAAATTCTAAAACTCGCTGCGCTCTTCGGAAAACTTGCATTCGTTTTAGAATGATTAATTTCACGCACTTGTTGCAAAAATAATTATTTTTCCTTTAATGTAATTATTGTATTGAAGATACTTTACTTTGCAGTTTCTTATTTTTCTCTATATTCTTAATTTCTCTGTATTCTTCTTTTTAATCTACTAATAGTACCTACCCATATTGAAAATTTACTATCTCTATAAATCCTAATCCCATGTCAAAAATTTAGAATACTTATATTTTGTAATTTTCCTTATTTTAGTGGGTACGATTGCAAGAAAATCTTGTTTTCAAAACATGCGGAAAACGAAATTCTGAGATATTATGCAAATTCCAAAACTCGCTGCGCTCTTTTCGGAAAACTTGCATTCGTTTCAGAATGACTAATTTCCCGGACTCGTTTCAAAAGCAATTATTTTCCCTGTTAATGTAATTATTGTACTGAAGATGTTTTACTTTGCATTTTCTTATTTTTCTCTATATTCTTCTTTTTTAACCTACTATAGTTCATTTTTTTAAGAATGCAGTACAGGGAAAATAGGGCTTATTTGACCTTGTTCTCTGATTGGCTTAAATCGAGGAGAAGTTTACACCGACAATATTTATTTCTCCATCTCAATCATTTCTCTACTCATCTCTCTCTTTTCACATACATTTGTAGTCATTGGCGTAGAATTTGTCGATATTTAATTAAATGAATATAATACTACGAATAATTTCTAAATATATAATATAATGTAATATAATATAATATAATATAATATAAAAAAATATAATATAATAGAACGTTAAATTATAATACGGCTAATATTATTGTTTGTACGCCAATGCATGTTGAGCTGTCAGTTGTCAATAGTTGCCGTGTATATTTTCAATTGTCAACTGATATGTTTGTATCATTTTGATTATTTGCGTTTTTCTCCATTTATGTGTTTGCATTTTATTTTTATAGTTGCCATTTAGTGTATTTAATCTTTATTTTTCAATACAAATAATAGTAGGTATTCGTTCTTTCTGGTTTTGTTGTTTTATCTAATTGAAGAAAGTGTGCACTGTCGTGTAATTTTTATTTTTATACTACCATGGCTGATAACGATGTACCCAGTACTTCCAAAGGTATAAAGAAAATTCCGAAGGAAAAACTTTTAAAAAGTGGACATTAGGTAATGGTCTACAACAGTTATTTGGCCCATAAAAGTAAGGGTGCAACAAAAACTAAAGTTGTGGCACTCACTGCAGCAACTGTTGGAATCTCTGAAAGATCTATGTACAAAATTGTTACGAAAATGGATAAAACAGGACAAGTTTCATCACCAAAGAAGAAAACAATCCGCGAAGATTTGTATTCAAAATTATCGGAAGATTATTATGGAGATTGTGCCACAAGGATGATTTTCATGTAACAAATTGTTAAAAACTGTTGACAAACAATTTACTTTGTTGTTTTAAGCTTCGCTTCTTTACATTCTCTACTGTTATCACGATAATTGTAAATTATTCAAACTAACCGATTTGCAAACTTTTGTTAATTTCTTGATATTTCAAATAAATCCACTTGAATTGTATAAGATAATTCTTTTATTATTATTACCATCTTTGTACAATTATTACTTTTTCAAATGCAGTTTTATGCAATAAATTTAAATATGTGTTTTCATTAGGCTTTTAAAATAATTATAACTTAATCAAATTCTTATTTTAAATTACTAACTTCAAAAGTAAATTTGACATTTTTCTTCAATTTTGCTGTAATATTTTAATAATTACCATTACTAAATTACCAATATTATATTCAAATGTAATTACATGACTGTTAATATTTCAAGTAACTATATTTTAATTTAGCGCCAAATTTTGTAACTAGATTGACCATTTGTCATAGTGTAAATCAGATTTCTAGTTACTGCATTCTTAAAAAAAAATGGACGTAGTATTTCGAAATTTTTACTATCTCTATAAATCCTAACCGCATAAATAAATATGAACTTTTTCAACTGTCTTCGCTCATGTTAAAAATTTATTGAAGACAGCAGAATACTATCTGTTTTAAAAGATAATGACATAAATTATCAAAATTTTATAAGAGTGTTCTTGTTTATTATAATTTCAGTTGTTTTACATATTAACATCACACCTTTATTTAACAAGCTTGTAACTATTCAAAATTCAAATAAGACCGAGAAAGAATTCAGCACCTTGTCGTCGCGGGCGGATTCTGCTTAAGGCAGCGGGGCTCTAAATCTTCTAATTTTATGGTTTAAACTGATTTATTATATTTTTAAGGATTTCACCGTAGGGAAGTACCATACCGATGCGATAATTCCCCAACATCACATTTTTAACTATGCGTAGATAGCACTTTCCTTTAGGCCCTTTTGCATAATCTACCCTCCGATGTAGGGCAAAGCGAGCCCTGCTTTCTGCGTAGGTGGTCTACGAAATTCCAAGCTAATAGATACCTCGATCGTCTAAATTAGGCGTGAGAAGCATAATTTGCTGGGTGATAATTTGTGTTCTTGCATAAAATATTATTTTTAATATCTAGGTTCGAAATTTGAAATCTCTATTCTAAATCTTAGAGAAAAAGTTTTTGACATGTTAAAAATGATTAATCGCATATCACCTACGAGATAGATTTTTTTTAGTTATTTTAACAATTTATAGTGGGGTCAGTGCATAGCGTGTTCATTTTAGCTGTGCCATTGCTATTTTGAGAACTATGGGTGGTTAAATTAGCAAAGAAATACTAATATGGAAGACTTACAAAAATATTAATAATTTTTTTTTCGACCTATGGTTCTCAAAATGTGAGAAGAACTTTTCATATTTTAAATGAGAACATATCGAAGGCTTCACAAAAAGAGGCGTAAGTACAAATAAGATATATACACATATGCCGTTATGTTATGACGAAAAAGTGTATACAACAATCTCATTTTTTTAAAAAATGTCGATCCGCCTTTGTGATGACTCTTTCGAAAATTTTTTTTTTATTTTCTTATTCTGAATTAGATAAATAAATATTTAATACTCTTACTTATATGTTATGTGTTATAAATTTATATTAATCGCACAGGAAGGAATGAAACTCATGATTTATTAAATGTCAATAAGACTAATTTGTGAAGAATTTCGTTAAATTAAAAAAGAATTTAATTAAAAAATGCTTTACTCATGATTTGATCATTGTTTCATGGAAAATTAAAAAATCAAGGTTAGCAGCACTGACAGTTTCAATTTTTAAATATAATTTATTTTGAAACTTGACATTGTGACTATAATTTACATTTATTTACAAGTTAGGTTAGAGTAAATATTTATAATTCTGCTCTCAATTTAAAAATAACGGCTTAGAATTTTAATAAAAAGTACTTTTCAGATTATTATTTTTAAATTCTAATTGCAGTAACTTTACTTGCGTAAGTATTGACAACTGAAATGAGAGATCTTTATTCTATTGATAACCTCAGTTTGCGTTGTTCCACTTGTAGTTAAAAGTTATCAGTAAAATAAATTTTCGTTCACTATAAGATAGCTAACAATCAGTCATACTACCAATTAAGAGTTTTATCCAAAGAATATCGTACGGAGTGGACACGAATGAAAACACGACGTGTAGAGAAATAGGGAACGTTTGTGTTGTTTTGATGATATAACCTGTTTCTTAATATTAATTATTATTCTAATAAATCAGTACAACAGTGATTTGGATTTCATTTTTGATAATATTAATTTTCGAAAATAGTATATACGGTACGAAAAATATGTAATATTTTGAAAATGCGTTTCAGAATTCAAATGTCAAAGCATATACTCGTACTTCTTTTTGTTAGATAAAACTGAAGACCAATTATTCTTTTTATCTGTTAGATAAGTTTGAAGAGAGCATAATTTGAGAATTAACACGCACATTTGTTTTTATGAATCACGTTGTATCTCCGATATGCCAATTGTTGATTTTATGCAACAGGGTGTATGATAATATCGTTAGGTGATTTTTACGTATTCATAAACCAACCGCATGCAGAATAATACAACTTGTTTTTTTTTATTTCATACTGGCCACAACTAAAATTGAAATAATTTTTTAATTGATTCCAGATGTTGTCTTTTTCTTTCCAAAAGACGAAATCTGTGTTATTGGACTCAATTATCTTTTCATTATATATATATATATATATATATATATATATATATATATATATATATATATAATTTAATGAGATTAGTTATTTCCGCGGTGGTAAAATTTATTGCTCTTTTTCTCTTTCTATTATTTGACTCATTTTTGCAAATTGTATTGACACCTCTTCTAAACGTTCAAACTTCGACTGTACCAAAACAGAAAAGCGAAAAATAACCAAACTTCTACTAAAATTGTGACAGCCAAGTTGCCAACTTTTGAAAACTAACTCTACTCTAACATAATTTTAATCTTTCTGTTAGCTATCTGCCAGTTAGCTATCCAGAGAATAAAAAATCATGGAGCAACCCACAATTCTTATTCTCTGGTTAAGACGGTTGAATAAATTTATCTAATAGATAGTAAACTATTACTTTATCTGAACTTGGAACAACCGGGACTTTTAGAGTAGGTACCTCTAAACTATCAACTTCTCAAATACACAAAACACAAATTCCTAAAAACAATTATACAAAGTTAAACTTTATATCTAAAATAGTACCACAAAATTCTAAACGCGAAATCGAAATAGGAAATGGAATAGCTTTTTGTGTAACAAATAAGGAAAAATATAGGTACTTTTCCTATGTATTGCACATAAGATTTTTAAAATATTACTGTTAATATTTACAACAAATAAAGCTATTATTTGTTCCAATAGAGAGGAAAAATAATAATTTTCTTCGCCAAAATACTTTTCCACACTGTGTGCGTATAGTAGTTTATACAACAAGACTGGATATGATGTGCTCAATCATACGAAGGCGATATGAACATTCCACTCGAGTTGTACAGCATACTTTTTCTAGGAGGAAAATACGAACTATAGACATTTGAAATTATTATTAGTTAATGTCATTTACGTATTTGTTTTCCTAGGCTTTCTTAATTACATTTGTGTTATTTTATTTTATAAGTATAGAATGATTTTAAATACTACTTACGATTTTTCTAATTTATTTAGCTTATGATTACACTAAATATTATTAAGTCTTTCGCACTCTTTTTCTATGTTCTGAAATTATTGCTAAATCTAAAAAGGATAACATTGACTTGTCAAATCATTCTGATTCCCATTTTTTTAATGTTCTTTTTCAATACTTACAAAAATTCATAATATGATTCAGTTAACTGTTATAAATTATTCAAATCTCTTTTTATACCAAAAATATTTCCATCTAAATGACAACATTGAAGTGTCAAATGTGATATTAGTATATATCTTCTTCTTAATAATAAATGAATAGACAGTTGCCTAGATTACACAACTTACATGATTTGTGATTAGTGGATTTCATATCCATCCTAGAATAGATATGAAATTATATCCGTTCAGTTAACTAGTATTGCCTACATACCCATTTTGCAGATTGTGAAGCAATGATATATTTTTCAAGTGGGAGTAGAAAAAAATATTTTTCCAAGATCATATGAATATTAAAATAAAGAACTTTTCCAAGCGGTAGTAGAAAGAACAGTTTGTAATCGTCAAATAAATAATGCTGTAGTCTGTGGTGTTGTAATGGGCTACGTAGCCGACTCACGACCCAAGGGTCCTTGGTTCGAATCCCGGGTAAGGTATGGTTGTTTGTGTGTATCCCTTTCATCATCTCACACTGTAAAGTTTTGGGGTAGAAACAGGGAAGATGAATCTCCAATTGAGTTGTTGAATCTTCCTTAAAGTTGATTTAGGGTAGGAAGGTCGAAACATGGTAAGAAAAAGGTAGAAAATTTTGGTAGGGCAGATTCAATTCACTTACAGGCATCTGTGTTGCACTGGAGGTATATTAGGTAGGTGCTACTACCTTTGTAACATGTTTAGACCTTTAGGGTTGATTCGAGCTGAATATTCTACGTTCAATTTAAGGTACAGTTCATATCATAAAAAATATGGACTTGACATTAATTAGCACGTAACAATGACATATATGTGAAATAACTAAGGAATAATAGGAAAACGACGGCAGAAATAATATAAAATGTTCAGTTTTACTGAATTTTTCAAACTTATTGAACTTACAGTGTTAATAAAAATTAAATTTGTTTATTAATCTTATTAAACTTTTTTTAATGCCGTGCATGCATGCATACATACATCGTTTTCTACATTACTTACTAGAAACTGATTTAGCATATTACAAGATAGATAAATAAATGTGTAAAATGCTAAACATAACAAATTACAATAGATTTATAGCATTATTTACCCGTGTTCATAAAATTATACGAAAAACTAAAATATTCAATGAAACATAACTGACGATGTCTAGCAAAACGATATTAGTTATTTGTAAGATTTCGGAAATGAAAAGGGAACGAATAAGCCTTCGCATTTCTTAGAAATTGTTTGTTAGCCCAGCTAGCAACTGAAGGCCCTGTGGGTTTTTCCGATGGCCAGCATAACGGTACCGCATTGGAAGGAGAACACTGAGGGATGAGAAATTTATGTGTCATTCTGTCATTTGTTATTCTCTTGTCGACAGTCGCAATGAGCATACTTGAAACTCAGGTAAAATACATTATGTTGTATTTTTAATTATAAAAACTAATTTTCTTCTATTTTTTAGCTCTTTCTTGGTTTAGTGCGATACAAAATAACATACATGTTGATTTATCACAGTATTTTCTACAAAAAATAAAGAAGATGTGCCGATTATAGAGAAACGCGTATTTTCACAAGCCAAGTTCGATGTATAACAATCAGAACTTTAAGGGTAATTTTCTTTATTTTGTTTTATTTTCTTTTTATTTACATACTTTCAAAGATAATATAATTATATTTCATGGTACATACCTATACCTATTTTCGTTGGATTATCATTTACTATAATTATTTTCCTGTTAATAAAATAATATTATTATTTAATTACAAGAAAATAAACATTTAATATTAATTAATATTTTGAATGAAACGTTAATAAATAACTATTTTTTCGCAAATATTTATTAGACACAACAATAATAAATTAGTTTTATCCGCTACAAGAGGATCCAAAAAAGTAAAGATATTCCTCGAGGACCTGCAAGAATTGGAGCAATAGCCAGTGAACGTGACCTTTTTTTGAATACATACTTTATTTATTTATAAATAAAATAAATATATCATCATGGTATATTACCCATTGCTGGATGTGCTAATCTGTTTTGTTCACAGATGTCGTTAATGATGCTGACATATTCGTACCATGTGGGCATTTGCCAGGAGTCACCTCAGAGATAAAACATATTATGTTACTTACAATATACCTTATATTATTTTATTTATGTATATTTTGTTTAAGCAAATAAATCTTTTATTATATATAATGTATTATTTTTCCTGAATCCTAATAATAAATAATACACTTTTCAAGGAATTTGCAATGACCTCATGTAGGGGTTCATATAAATTACTATAAAGTATTTTTAACAACCTCACAGGCATTTACTGGTAACTTGAGATACGGAAATTCCAAATCACTTTAAAGTATTTCTATAAACCACTGCGGGCATTTGCATTCCACTATATGAATGGTCGTATCGTGTCTACCTGGGAGTGAGGTAGGTTTTACTACCCTAAACAGAGATTGGTGCATCGACCTTTTAAAAAGGAAGGATTGTTCGACCTTGGGGTTGCATATAGTTTCAACCCAAAAAGGTAGTCGCAGCTACGCTAAAACTTTACAGTGCATCTTCATTAAACTAACAAAGTTGAAGTTACAAAATATATACTAAAATTGAGTCATCATCCTAAAATTTCGATTGCAACGATTGTAATAAATTAAAGTGATAATTTTAAATACAATAAAGAATTATTATTATTATTATTATTATTATTATTATTATTATTATTATTATTATTATTATTATTATTATTATTATTATTATATAGTCTCTACTGGAAAAAGAAAAATTGTTGTGTTAAAATATTTAATTCAATAGAAAACACTTTGTTCTTGACATATAAGTAGATATCATTAATTAGAGTAGACTGGATTATTTTTTATTCATGTTTTCCATGTGTATAATTAGATAAAAATTATATTATGTGTAATTTACATGTAGCAAATTTATATGCAATTATTTCAAAAAGATTATCTCAAAATCTAACATATTAATAATGTCATCAAATATTTGTACCCATTTATTTAACCAATTAAATATAAAACTTGTTTTCATATATTACTACATAAATTATATTTCTTGTTCTCATGTATTTCATTTTAATCCGTTTTAGAAATCTGGTTAAGTATAGAATTACAAAGTATAGGTTAGAATTAACGCACATTGTTGCATTTGAAAAAGATATCGAATTACAGTTACGTTTGCAACTTCAAACATTGCGTACCAGTTACCGAAAATGAAAACAATCCAAGTGCAACGAACATATGTTCAAGTTCCAATGACGTCATAATCTGAGCTCGCTCAACCCTGAAATAACAACCACCCCTAATGCAGCGCAATGTAGAACGAGTGTGAGTACTTCAACAATAAGCCCTTCTAAAACTTTTCCCTAGGGGAGCTTAAATTTTTTTTAATAATATTTTCACTTATTATTAGTTTTATTTATACGCAGGATGGTCACACTAGAATTTTGAGAATAATGTAAGTCGTGAAAAAAAATTGTACATCATTTTATAAATAAATATATCATGACGGCATATTACCCATTGCTGGGTGTGCGAATCTGTTTTGTACGCAGGTATCAGTAATAATGATGACATATTTGTACCGTGCGGGCGTTTACCAGGCGTCATCTCACGGGCACTCATTGCTGGCGTGATTTTAAACAATTATTTACCTGTCATTTGAAAGTAACTTGCGAAAATTAAGTATGTTAGAACTTAGTTATCATCAATTTTAATTAGATAGGCAGGTTAAAGCAGTTTCAACACAAGTTTATGGCGAAAAAAAAAATACAAAAGTAATGGAACACACACTATACTAATTTTATTTGGCAATGTCAGACTTTTGGATATTTTATGGAAATAATTACAGTATACAAGGTTGAAGTAGAGATGAATGATGCAATTCATGATAATTTTGAAAGTATTCAGCAGTCCGAAAAGACGATTGGTTGGGAGTGATTAAGAAGTGGAAGGAAATAACTTCAATTTTAAAAAATATGAACCATGATTATTTTTCTCAATAATTCTAGGGTAACTATTTATTATCTTTTTTTAATACCACATTTATTAATATTAGTAATAATGACTGCGTTTATCTCAACAATTCAAGCGGCTGGAAAATCCCATTGGTTTATCTCAGCGGATTGAAAATAGGATTTAGTTATTTTCAATCTTCTTTAAATTCGTATCGACTAAAAAAGTCTAAGCCTGTTATTTTATAGGTTTGAGTTGACATTTTCAAGCGGCTTGAAATATTAATCTTGATCGTTTATATCGAAGATTGAAAAGGGATTTACTAAATTCAAGCGGCTTGAAACGCCGCGATAAACGTACTCAATATAATATTTTATTATTAATATAATTCTAGAAAACTATAAAATATAACATTTTTAACATAACTCAAAATCATGGTTCCCTTAATAAATTATGACTATTTATACAGAGCTTTTCTTAATAAAGCACATTTCTGTAGTTTTCTACATTATGTATTCACGAATATATATATATATATATATATATATATATATATATATATATATATATATATATATATATATATATATATATATATATATATAACTCAAAAATAATGCATTACTTAGCTACAGTACATTTTTCTTTAAAATTAAGAGAACTCTTTAAACGAAGTCAGAAAAGTCATAAACTCAACGGGTAAAATGTTTTCATTGTTATGTTTTATTGCGAAAACTCAGAATAAAATACAAAATAAAGTTCTTATTATGATGTATGATAGTATGATGTAGCATTTAACCGAGTTTCATAATTTTATCTACAACCGTTCTCAAATTAGAAACCAATACATACACCTCTAGGGTCATGCTCAAGAAGTTGGTACTCCTGTGGGAAACAAGATTGAGCATGTTTACGAAGGATGCTCTATTAATAGTTAGTAGTTGGAAGCTCAATTGACTAGAAACAATTGCAAAAATTGAATGTCGCAATAGTTGACATTCGTTGCCTACAATTGTCAAACGTTCCGATTTCCTTGTGAAACGTAGTTAATTTTGTAAGTTGTTTTGCATTTTTAATTCAATTAAAATGAGCATTTCGCGAACTGCCTTTACAGCTATGATTTTCAATGACTATAAAAGACAGTTAGAATACCAGCAAAGCCATTAAAATTTGATAGCAGCTTTTGGCGATGTTGCCCCTTCATTATCCGCTGTTAGTCATTGGTTCCGCGAATTTCGACGAGGACGAGAGCTGCTAGAAGACGAAGCAAGACCTGGAAGACCTGCGGATGCTGCCTGTTCAGAAAATGTTGATCGTGTGGCAAGCTTGATTCAGTCCAATCGAAATATTACTTATAGGGAGATTCAGGAGGAAGTAAAGATTAGATCCTCGGCGGTGAATACCATTTTGCATAAACATCTTGGGGTAAGAAAGCTAGCAAGCCGATGGATACCGCATTTGCTCTCAGATTGAGTAGACTTGTGTAAATTTATGTTGCAAAAATTTGACGGAGGAGCTTCCAAGCAAACGGCATACATTGTAACAGATGTCGAATCTTGGGTATACAAATACAACCCTGAAACTAAACAGCAGTCTAGTGTTTAAGTATTTGAAGATAAAGACTTGCCCACAAAAGTAATTCGTGGCAGAAGCGTCAATAATAAAATGATTGCTGTTTTATCCGCTGTTTGGTCCTGTTGCTGTTACTTCCCTTAAAGTTCGCAGAACTGTTAATTCTGAATGGTACTGCAAAGTGACTTTACCACAGATGTTTGCAAAATTAGAAACAGGTCGCCAAAGGACCGATTTGCGTAAATCTTATCCATCATGACAACGCATCCTCCCACACTGCTGCCAGAACATTGGATTTTTTGAAAGATTCGGGAGTTCAATTGGTAACTCATAACTCATCCTCCGTAAAGCCCAGATCTGGTGCCGTGCGATTTTTTTATCTTTCCAACTGTTAAAAAAATGGTGCGAGGTAAAAGATTTTCAAGCTCAGATGCAGCAGTTAACAGAATTTCTAAGAATTTTTCAGAACCTTTCAGAAAATGAATTTTTCGAATGTTTTAAAAAGTGGTTTCAAAGAATGCACAAATGTATTAGTCTGAATGGAGAATATTTTGAAAAACAATAAAGATTTTTGTTTAAAAATGCAACGGTCTTTTAATAACTAACAATTTTTAGGGGAACCCTCGTATTTAAACTTAATGCTTAAAACTGTTTAAAGAGTATATGCTTTAAGTATTGACACTATTTTATGGGACAACCTTTATATGTAAATAGTTTTAGATGTTGACTGACAACTGACAATCACTTAAGATTAATTCATGACACTTTTAGTTTAGACAATAAGCAATGCTGCTATCTCTCTCATTTAAAAGCTTGATGATATGAAGTATTTGTATTATATAATTTATTCTTTATTGAAATTCTTATTAGTATACGAGATTTGAAATGGAACTAATTAATAAATCAAATTCAGTTCTTAGTGTTTGTGTTTTGCAACTCTATGCATTAGCTTCCTGTATAATACTAAGGCGCCGATATCATATATAAATATTTATGTAACACATTTTATTAAGTATTCTATTGACAGCATCCTTTATAATGTAGATGAATATCAAAGTAAATCGATTCTTTGCACGTAGACACAAATATTTTAATTAGATGTTGAGATAAAGATTCAGCTTCCGAAATTAGAAAAGCTTCTTTTGATACATTCGATACATCAATCGTAGATATCATCACAGATTAGATAATTTTAATTAGAAATTTTAGCTTTTTCCCGCCGAGAAAATAAGGAATAACTGTATATTGGATAAGAAAACTAACATAAAATATATTGGTTGCATAAATTTGGATTTTACAAATTAAGTATACATAATTAGTTATCCTATTAGTAATGTCAGAAGGAAGGTTTCATTTCTTTAATATAAATTCCAGGCTTGTAAGAATTAAAAAAAATAATATTAAATTAAAAGCTATACTAATGGTAAGAATGTATAAATATTCTTAATTGTTTTTCGTAGATACAAATGTAAAGAAACCTCGCCACGATAGCTATACGAGATATATTTATAATAATGCACTTGTACCAACGTTATATCAAATGATAAAATGTATTGTAATGGATTTCTCGGTGGTTGTAGGGCGGAGGTATTATACAAAGGACAAAACTCTCATTGATGTTAATTTTATTTAAATTTCAATATTTCGTGGTTATTTTACTACTTCATCAGGGAAAACTTCAACGTACAAAATTTGTTTATTCAAAAGAAGATGTTAAATATTCACAATTTAGAAAAGTACTTACAAATAGTTTTAACTTGATTGAAAATTTACTAACATCGAGTAACATCTCATATTTCAGCTAAATGCACGTTAATTTTATAAAAATACACATATTATTTTTAAAAAACAAATAATTTTAAACAAATACAAAGTTATTAATGTTCCATTTGCACATGGGGACAAATATTCTTGGTTAAAATTTAGTTACATTTGTTTCCGGGCAACAGGTGAAGAAGAGAAAATGACCAATAGTGGCGCCAAAGTATGAATTGTTAAAACGAACGAAGAAGGTACGTATAAATCGCACTTAAATTTTGTGTATCGGTTTTATAATTGATAGTGTTATTATGATTTATGTTAATATGACACATTTCTAAGAAGATACGTTTTTTGTAATTATTTTCGTGTTCAATAATAGATGTTTGATCATATTATACATAATGATTAGTTTCTTGAACGTGATATGCTAGCGCGCACTATGGTTCTTACTATTGGTCCTTTTCTCTCCCTGGGATATTCTATATTTAAGTTTTTGAGAGGTTTGATCTATATAAATTTTCCCACAAACATTTTATAGATAACATTTGACTGATTTAACATTAATGAGAGTTTTGTCCTTTGTATAAAACCTCCGCCCTACAACCACCGAGAAATCCATTACAATACATTTTATCATTCAACAAGTCGGTGTTACTTCTTTCCAACAGTTATATCAAATCTGTAAAACATCTGAGGTTTAGGGATTTTGTCTTTAGGCGATTTTTCGCGACAAGTAGTTAATTGTGGTTATGTGTGGTTATCTGTAGTTTGATATTCTCGCGATGAAAACGATGACGTCATATGCTAACGTCGTTAGCTGTAGTAAGCCAAACCATCTTACCATCCTCCAGACAATGTTTTGAACGCATTTTTATATCTATCCTTGTCTTACAAGTATAACCTTAAATCTATCAGAAGCTCTGTGCCATTTGTGCATGTGTAAACAAAGAAAATGGAAGCTTATTTTTTGATAAACAATAAAGTTAGAATATTTAAGGACAGTAAGAAAAACATTGAACGTTTATTAAAATGTTAATAATAAAATGAAATACGAAAGGAATTTTAATACAGTTTTACAAAAGTTTTAGATAATGCTTTTGTCGTACATCCAAAATAAATTGGATAGAAATGAATTATTAGCAGAAAAAATAGAAGAAAAAGACGTAGGAAACATCATAAGTTAACCAAACAAATTTTCGTGATATTATTAACTACATTCAAACTATGACGTCATGTACGCAAACCATAGTAAACGTGGTTATCTAGGGTATTTGTCGCGAAAAATCGCCTTTTATTTCTTCAATGGTAATAAAACGTTATTGTCCTTTCATTGACCTTTTCGTCTGCGGGAAGAGGAGGGAAGAGAAAAAAATCAGGCATGTCTGGTGACTCCAATGACTGCGATATAAAAACGGTGTTGTTTTAGACAAAAATTACGCAGTACGTTTTTTATACTAAACTGTGAGCTGGTACGTTGCAGTGGTGCAAAATCAGGAGATTTATGCTTAAAATATTGATAAAAATTGCTTCCCAATAGCCGCATGAGATATCAACTTCCTCGACAAATTTTCTTAAAGTGATTCAGCGATTACTAAAAAACAATATCTTCAATTTTTGCCATATTTTCATTGTTGGTTGATATGCTAGAACACCCGGCTTTGTTTACATTTTCCAGGTCTTCACTAATTTCTTCAAACCATTTGTACCTTTCACAAATTTTTAACCTTTGGTTTCGACATAGCATCCTCGTCAAAAGCCTTCTACAACATTTACACGTTAATGTACCTACTTGTACCATTACCAGTTTTCTTATTAATAATTATTTTTTTAATAATTTGTTATTTTCGTAAATAATTAAATACGAATATTGGCGCCAAAAATAGTCATGAAATACAACCCCCCACTCCTGTGTCGTAGAAGCACATACATTACGTTATTCGCAGCCAACATAAAAACAATTGTTCCATCACCTACATTTATTTTTGTTATTTAGGCCCACTTTTACAATTGATGAATAAACTGTGGTATAGCTATCGGAGGTATAACTTTATCCTAGTAATTATACCTTCGATAAACAAGACTGTCTTTTACAATGCATTTTTATCTATTAGATAGTTATATCAAGAATTACGTTAAATCACCTTAGGTTAGTACTGATACAATAAAATTATCTTTTTGTTAGACTATTTTTCTTCAATTTTGTTATTATTTCTATCTTTTAATTTGCATTTTTCACGATGTTAGATCATATAAATGATATTTTTGATTCTGACAGTGATGCTGAAATACTTGATTGACATCTGTCAAACGTATTTATAACAACACATCGTTTGTGTTTACATTGTATCCATAAGAACAAGGGATAAAGTTATCCGAGGTTTATACGACCGATTTCCATTGGATAAGAAATACTGGTGTTTATTCTATCTGTGGTTTATCCGAGGTTTGTAAAATACAATTTTCAATTTTATACCTGGTATGGCGTTATACGAGGTTTATCTAATGATTGTAAAAGTGGCCCTTAGATACATAAACGTAGGTGATAGTTTCTCACATGTTAATAACAAACTTATAATTTGACATTTGACGCTGACATTTTCCATTATAAATGAGTAATAATGGCTAATAAAGAATACACTTAAGCTAAGTTGGACAGTTTACCGAAAATCGAAAGCTGGATGATGACTAAACGACTGTTACCGAAATAAGGCGTGTTAAAGAGTTAAGGTAAAATAAAATGTAAAAACCCAACCATCAGCTCTTCGACCTACTGCTTCCAACCACAATTTTCTTTTTTTCACATCTTTTGGCATATTTATAAATTCAATAGTAGGTTTGTTTCTATCGCATTTTTGCAAGAAGGCACAATACGTTACTGTAAATTACTCATTTTATATTGAATTTTGTATTATCTAACACGAACCAAACTCAAAAATTTGACACTTGTTTGACAACTTTGACAATATATTTATCATAACACATGTAACAAAACACAAAAAATTGACACTATAAGGGACCAATTGGAACCGATGCAGATGTATGTGTTGTGACGTCACATTCTGTTTCAGATTACGTGACTTTTTCAAAATATCCAAATTTCAAAAATTAATTATAAAATATCTAATGGATATTTGGTGATATTCTCAAATTTGAGGCTATTTAAATAATGATATACTTTTAAATTTAATACTCTAGTAAATTTTGTATCATATATGTACTTTTCTTTAATAGAGGGTCATTCTTATCTGTTTGTAAGTCTGACACTTATAGTGTGATATATGCATAACGAACACTTAGATCTATGAGGAGAGTGCACCTTAAAGTTTAGGTACTATTGAACAATAAACAGTTGACTTCGGTCCGATTCGAACAAGGATTATCAGAATAAAAACTGTGATATAGTTCAATTCTTCAATGTTTTACTATTAATAAAATCTGATGTGGCCAGCACATAACCTCTCGCCAGATATTTTACCTGGTTGTACGTATAAAACGAAAAATATTTTTAAATATAAATACATATATTCATGTCTCACTACAAAATAATTCTCACATATATTTGCAAAATCTATGGGATATTTTAATATAAATTATGTACAATACATACATTTTCTTTATATTCAATATCCTGAAATTTTCTTTTTCTACTTTCCTTTTCCTTTTCTTTATATTCATCATTTTTTCGCAAATTCCTTTTATATTCTTTTTTACGTATATTCTTTTGCGTTGTTGACTTTTTTTATATTTTCATAATCTTCATAATAATGTACAAATATTTTTGACAGTGGCATGCAAATATTTTTGACAGTGACATTTATGTGTCAATTACAAACATTTGAATTTCTGGCCTTGTAGTAGTTTGATCTGAGATTTTTTACATCAAATTATTTTATATGCATTTCTTTATCTCTAAATCTATAGAAGATATAATAATAAATTTATATTTATCGAATAAAGAATTTAACGTTCTTTAACATAAGTATTTACATACATTTTCGATAAATAATATTTAGATGATTTTTTTGTTGTAACTACTACGTCCGGGTGTCCAATTGTTACCAAAACTTAATCAACTCTTCCCATTATTGTTAGATTGAGGAATCCGTAGTTAAAAATGTCTTAAGTCTTATAGTATTTGAGAAATCGTGAATCCAACATCCACACATCCACAGACACACACATCCACACACACATACGGACATCATCGTAAAAATGTTATAATCGGATTCTAGGGACCTTAAAACGTGTTTATTCACTAAAATCTGGATATGCGTTTTTTAGCATGAATACAATACAATAACACAAAAGTGACCTATCAAATGTGGTACCTAGTCTCTTTAGTACAGTTTTGAGAACTTGTGATAAATGTTTTCATTTCTCAAATTTGTGAATAAAACAGCAGGGTTCACCCATCAATGGATGAAGCTGTGAAAATAAAATATTTTTTTTATATTATAGTCATTGGAATGTACAATCCTCCTCGCTTCGCATTTTGACAACCCCTTGTCTACCACCCATCCACTCACTCCACACCCAGCACAATCCTTCACAGCAATCATTGCACACATGCTCTTGCAATACAGGCGTCCGGGGCAACTTGTTCAAGTTCACGTGTGCTCGCCAGGTGACCAGCTAAAGCTTGGTAAGGGTGTATAGGGCTACACAGGGCATGGGGGATGCTAGTGGGGTGCCACCCTCCAGCGCACGTGCGTGTTGCAACGAGTTTCCCGCCTAAATATCCCAGTGTGATTTACTAGGTGGGCTTAAAGGGTGTGGATGTTGTTTATTGTTGTAATTAAAGGTTGATAATAAGGTATATGAATTAGAATTTAAGATGGGATATGTAATTTTAAATAAATAATGGGATAAGAATTAATTTAAAAATAGTATATTAAAGAACGTGTTTTATAAGACATGTTTTTTTCGCACGCGTCAAAATTTAGAAAACGAGCGTCAGCGAGTTTTCTAATTCACAAGTGCGAAAGAAAGACTTATAAAATGAGTTCTTTATACTATTTTTTATATTTTGCGCCTTCTACAATTAACATTTACTTACTCAATTTGTGATTATATTTGTAACAATTTATACATTTTCATGTAAATAATCTTCCCTAAATAAAAAAAAATAATAATAATTTCGACATCATATTATTGAAATTAATTGTCAATTAACTAAAAATAAATTAGGTAAAAATGGGTTAAAGAAACGTCTTCTAGTACCAACCGTCTAAAACAAAAAATTGCGTATCGAAATGAAGGTCATTACGATACGCAATTGCGTATCGTAATGACTTCATTATGAACGCAAAATATAAAAATTAAATAATGTCATCAAGAATTCTTTTCTTTTTTGATCATAAGTAGATGTTTGTGTTAAATGACTAAAGTTGATTATTGTTTCCAATTTTCAAATAGCACAAATGCGAGCCCGTGAGGTGATGCTTGGAATACTGAAAAGCGCTCTTAACGGTAAAGATAATATAAAAGAATAGACCATTTCAGAAATTCAAAGCGCATGCGCCATGTGTTAGTCTGCAACAATATATTTGTGCAGTTTGCCATATACCCATCTTTGTTTATTCGACAGTTCTGCGTATTTCACGGTTTGTTTCTTTTTTGTTTTGTTGGTCGCATTTTTCAAATAATTATGATGGGTACTAACCTTCAGGTCCACAAAATACTGCCATTTGAAATGTTTGTCTGGTTTGTAAAATAAAAATCTGATATGGCCAACATAATACCTCCCGCCATTTAATTTTTATTAATTCAAATATACATCCTTCCAAATTTACTTATGCTCAACATAGCATTAGGTTCCATTTCATATAACTATGATTCTGTTTACTATTTTTTTTAAACGTTGCAATTATTAATTTGAAATAATTTGTTCTTTGACAGTGGCATTTATCTGTCAGTTACATACATTTGAGATGAACTATCTAATCAAGGAGTTGTGTTTGTTTAAAGCGTAGGCTCAGTGATCTAAATTATAGATAATTTTTTTAATTTATCCATAAAATATATAGAAAAAGGATTAATGCAATCGTATAGATAATTTAATAATATTTAATTTTTATAATAACATAAATTTCCAGCTTCAAGTAAAGTGCCGGTTATCTGATTTACACCAAAATCTAATGGCTTCTTTCCTTATTAGAATAAGACAGAAACACACACACGCAAGCACGCGCACACACACATACACACACACACATGCAGGCACACACACACACACGCACGCACGCACGCACGCACGCACGCACGGCCGCACGCACGGCCGCACGCACGGCCGCACGCACGGCCGCACGCACGCACACACGCACGCACACACACACACACACACACAAACACAAACACACACACACACACACACACACAAACACACACACACACACACACACACACTCACACACACACACACACACACACACACACACACACACACACACACACGCACGCACGCACGCACGCACGCACGCGATCTTATCATCGTGAAAATGTTAAAATTGGATCCTAAGGACCTTCAGACGTGGTCATTCACCAAAATCTCGATATGCGATTTTTAGCACGATCCATATACCTTCCTTACCAGGGGCAGCGGGAGGTAAATAGTGAGGTTTATATTTATGAAAATATAGTAATACAATATTTTATAATTGATTGATGAATATAGGTGCTTCAATTTTTCACTTAGTAAAATAAGTTTTTAATCGTAACATAAGAATTTAAATAATACCTTATTCTGAAATTCATTTGAGCAACTCATTCCTAAACTATATGCCGGGGTTGCGTATAATTTTGAAATGCCGCCATTAACGTTTGTAGTTCAAAAACTAGGGCTCGCTTAAATTTCTGAAATGATTTATTGGCACACCCAGAAATAGGTAATACGCCGTGATGAAAATTTTATTTATTTATTTAAAAGCAAAATTTATATAAAATTGTTTTTAACTTTTAAATTAAAGTTGATTAGGTAAACTAAGAAAAAAAAGATGACTTATTTTAATTTAACATTCTATGACGAGAATGATTATTACCTACATTTTCTTCTACTAATATAATTTTTTAATTGCATATATTAGCATTAACGTTATAAATAATTAGTAGTTATGCAGGTGTCCAGATTTTAATGACTAACACTATAAGAGTTACGACTTCTGTTATATGGGACAATTTGTGCGTCTTTGACAGATCGTCTTAGACATGCTTTTGTATTGCAAAAAAAATCATAGACCCTTAGCCTAGATACTAACAATAAACTGATTTTGGTCGAAATTTTCATTTTCAAATACATAATAATGCACTATTGGTAGTCTAAAAAATTGTTTCAAGTAAAAAAAGTTACATATTTTTATTGAAAGATGTTTTGTCGCTAAATTTTCGATATAAAACGCCTAATTTCAGAAATGTCATGAAAAATAATTAAAATCTAAGGTTTTAAAGGTAAAACATATTCAAAATATAATAATCCTTATCTCAAAAAAGAAGAAAAATAAAATATGTATTTTTTAAAATAAAAGTAAAGGATGGATTCTATTTAAAATAAATATAACTTTATCTCGAAAATGACTGTAGTTATAAAGTATATTTTCGTAAGAAGTACGTACGCAGTCGAACATTACATATGTTTGACTTATTTGCCGTATAAATTTCCAATAGAACAAATGTTTTGTTGTATAGACGCTGGCTTTAAGTTTCGTTGTACAAATGGTTGTTGGTGTTCACACAATACAGGCTGCAAAAATTATTTTTGTGCAACCGGACGCGCACTCTGACACTTGAGAATTGCATGGTTTTGTTTATCAAATGTCAATCCCATAACCACCTTGAAAGCTAACTTTCTATTTACAATGAAATTGTTTAAAATTAATAAAATTTGTAAATACATATTTTTTGCAGTTGTACAAAAAATATTGTGTACACCTTGTCCGCGAAATTCTTCAGCGCCCTCGTGATTGTCTTGCCTCGGCCGCAAGCGGCCTCGGCGACAATTTTTCTCTTGGTACACTAAAGAGTGATTTCGCGGCCTTGATATACAAATAACTATTTTGATCTCAGAGTCCACTTAAACATATAATTATTATGTGTTAGTTTGAATATTCATCCGTATGTTACTAAACCAACATACACATACTTATTAATTCCAAATTTGAATTCAGCACCCGTGATCTGGATCCCCTACAAAATCTTTTGATAATCACATTAACCCCGTGCTTCGCAACCACTATAAGCTGCAAGTATGGTAATCAGGGGTGGATGTACCACGCAGCAAATCTGCATCACAGAGCTTGCCATAGAGGCATTATCTACGGGAGTATCGCGATATCACGCAGAATTCAACTAAAAGGAAACGGGTTAGAATGCGTAACGCACACGTGCGAAGGGCGGTATTAGGAGGGTGGAAAGAATTGGAATTTAAATAAGGCATGGAAAATGTAAACAGGTTATGCTACAATTTGAATTACTACACACAGATAAAGGGTGTATAAAGGATTTTTATAGTTAGTTATGCCATTTGTGTAGGGCATACCAAATAAATTTGCATCCAAAATGACGGAATTCTAATACGAGGGTTCCGCTAGAATTATTGAGAATAAGACACATATAGTTAATATTTTTTAGAATTTTATTTTATGTTCAAAGTAGTTCCCTTCAACAATAATGCCCTTCGTCATTCTTTTCTTCTACCTGGTAAAAGCTCCCAACCAATGCTTTCAAAATAAGCGTGAATTGCGGAATCTATCTGTTCTTCAGGTGAAAACTTTAAAAAAATATATATCATTACGGCATATTACCTATTGTTAGGTGTACCATTCTGCGTTCTGCACAGATTTCGATAATGATGATGACATATTTGTATCGTGCGGAAAAGCAGAACATAGTTTGTGTTCAAATAAATATTTTGAAAAAAAATCGTTCTTTAAAGGTGAAATTTAATATTGAAATTTGGCAAAACAAGGATTTCTAAACAAGGCTTGTGGTACCAGCTATTGTTTTTACTGCAAATTACTACTGTAATTCATTTAGACATTTTATTTAATAAACATTAAAACCTTACGACTTAATATTTTTTCTACAGTCTATATACAAAGTAGCCATTTGCGCTTTCTTTTGTCAACACAAAATATCACTTTGCTGCTCATGCGCGGCAAAGTAAAAAAAACGCTCGTTGTCTATATTTCTAACTATACAATGTTGAAAAATGTCACTTGTAGTTACACATTTACCTCCTTCACAAGCCACATTAGATTGAAGTAATAGCTCAAGAAGAATGGAAAATAACGATAAATTAAAATTAAATATAAAATGAATTGTGTGAATAGTTGTGCTGCCACTTGCAAAAGTTTGGCGTGAACGCTCCCAATGGACATCCACGTTTTCACTGCACTAGTTTAATGTACTTGAAACAAATAAATTATACAAAAAGCTTATAATATTCAATACAAAATTGGCATTAATTTTTTTAAAAAAACGAAAGCCAAAACAATATCTGGAAATCATATTTGAATACGTTCCTATCTTCACTGCAAAACTATTATTACTGTAAGTACAATGTGTACATTTTATTATTTTTTGTTATAGTGGAGGACCCCATTGTGGCATCTGTAGAAAAAATCTTGTGTGTTTCGAGCGCAAATGGATATTGTCGATTTCGAGAGAATGCCGCGCGACGCAGGAGCGCAGCAACAACCTCTCAATCGACAATGTCCCATTTTGCGCTCTTAATACACAAATAGCTATTTTCAGTTTTTCTTGAATTGTTGGTAAAACTAAGTATTATGTCATTTTACATTAAAACAATGAAATAGTTGCTATGTGTCATTAGAACGACTAAATGTCCGTAATATTAATAAAAATTGGCGATAATTTATGTTAGTTACTATTTGTATCTTAAATTAACTAAATAAAATGAAATTAGAGAGGGTGGGCCAAATGATGTGGGACGTGGCTCGTAAACCCGTAAATAATCTCTTGTTAATTCCATATGTTCACTCACAATGATACTTTGAAAAATAGATTGAGTTAGTTCTATCTTAACTTTCACATTTTCAAGTGACAAATAAATAACTATTTAAAATAGTGCACATTTTCTTTTAAACAGCTACTAAATTTTCTTAATCTCAATAATTCTAGTGTGACCCGTGCACGAGCCTAAACTCATACTAGTTCGGCCTGTTATCATTTTCACCAAACAAATTATAAATTCTACGCAAATGGTGAGAAATTTCTTCAAATTTCTTTCAACTAGTTTCAAATATAGATTTTAAACTAAGTACGCTATTCAAGTATTCCGCCCTTTAATATTGGGTTACATTGCCTTTATTAGTACTACTAGGCATACGCGTAACTAGGGGGCGGCATGGAGCCCCCCCCCCGGGATGACCATGGCCAACCCTAGGAAAACTATATATTAGTGTATTTTTTATATTTTAATAATTGATATAATTTTGTGAATGGTGCGGCTTAAAGTTTAAATTGATTTACCGACAGGAATTTAGAAGAGTAGTAAAAAATTTAGTAATTTTTCGATGTGAAAAATTCTGATTAGGCAATAATTATTCAACAAATTATGCACTATTTTTTTCAACGGTAATATAAGCGCTTTGTACTTTACATACTCACAACATTATTCTTAAATTCACTGTATTTCATGACTAGCTAAGGTAAAAAATCCACAGTATATGTTTACTTAAATATTCTGGAAAGTTCGAAACGGTTCTAACATGTTCCAAAATGGTCTAAAATGTTCATAAAAGTTTCAGAAAAATTTTCATTCAGTTTAGGTATATATGTAGACCTACTTTTTAAAATTAATAATAGATGGAGTCTAAGGTTAAATATAACTAAAACTATTATAATTACCCCTTAACCTTAAAATTAATTTTAATAAAAACTAAATACGTATTTCGAGAACTAAGTTCTCATCATCAGTAGTACAACAAGGGAAAGTTAAACAGAGTAGTCAAGGTTACTCAACATGTCATCCATGCCAGAGGTCCTAACAACTCTTGTGGACAGTGGACAGAGTTGTTAGGACCTCTGGCGTGGTTGACATGTTGAGTAATCTTGACTACTCTGTTTAACTTTCCCCGTGTGTACTACTGATAATGAGAACTTAGTTCTCGAAATACGTATTTAGTTTTTATTAACATTAATTTTAACGTTAAGGAGTAATTATAATAGTTTTAGTTACTTTTTTTTAAATTGCTAGAAATTTATAGAATAGTCCGGAACACGGCATGAAAACATTCGGATCCAATAAATTTTTACATATTTACTTGTTTTTTTTTTTTGTATTGTAATTCGAACGAAAAACAATGATTTTCAAGACATTCTTTAGTGCGTACTTGCGACAAAATGGGATTTCCTATCTGCTTAACATTTCGAACTCAACGCCACCCCCCTCCACCCAGAAAAAAATTTCTAGTTATGCCCATGCTACTAGAGCTTTAATTCTATTGTATTCCTAAACCCTGCATGTTTTCCTGTGGGTATTGTCACTGTCCCATATAACATGCAAATTAGATTTTCCTGTACGCACTTACCAAAGTAAAGGGTATCGATAGAAACTAAATCTGGGCTAGAAGATGACCCTTAAAATGCCAGTCGAACTAGGTATTATCACCAGTCATTTGGCTCACAGTTTTTTAATGTTTTTGTAAGTCTATATTTTTAAAATAGCCGAAAGAATTTTGTAGAAATTTCTCACATTTTGTGTAAATTTTATAATTTGTTGAAAATGTAAACCGGGCGAATTAGTATGAGGTTGGGGTCGTATAAGCAAATAATTTTGCAGTACTCGTATATCCTGTTTTTTTTTTAAATAAATAGAATTAGTGGACAGACTATTGCTACCTAAAAACCCATATCATAATAAGTGGAAAAGTTATTATTTTTCACAATTACTCACTTCTTCGCATTACGGGGTAGCCTTGAAATATAATGTATTAATACAATGAACTCATTAGGAACATCCATTTACCACAGATTTACTCTCATCATCCTGTAAATATAAATCGCATCTTTGCAACACAACCTTTCTTTATTTTTCCATCATTTAGCATCTGTCTTAACACATATCAACTATTCCCCCAGTAACCCTCTGCTCACGGAGTCAGTGTGTCGCGTGTCGGGTTTCTCGTTACATGATCGGAGAGCATGTGCACATTTCTGCACTTTCCGAGAACACATTGTTTGTGGAGTGGAGTGGACTAGAGCCCGTACAAATGCGCGAACGCCGACTGACCAAACAGCCTAGGACCCCTGCTGCCGAGCCAACTACTACATATTTATATGTCGTGTGGTTTCCATGCAGATTGGAAGAGTTGATCACTGTCAAATTGGGGTTTTATTCTAATGATGCAACTAGGACATTTGTAAGGATACATAGTTGAATGGTGTGCATATTAAAAAGAATAATGGTTTTCAGTTTCGAAATAATAATGACCTATTCTAGCACTCTTATTATTGCTAGAATGAGATATTCTTAAATGATTTTGAGTGAATTTTTTTTTATTGGTATGCTGCATTATACTTTCACACAGAATATATTGGCAACGGACAAAATAAAAACACAAATCACTGCCAAAAATTTCCTTTATTTTCATAAATATGTATATAACAAGAATGAAAGTTGAAACAGAAAATAGTATAAAACACTCGTTACAGACAACTACTTAAGCAGTTGTTGCCATCTGAAACTTATAATTAAAGCTCGGATTTTTTTGCAAAATGAATATTTTTGCATATTTTACCTGTTTCTTGCATATTTGTTCATATTTATTGAATTTTGCGTATTTTTATCAATTTTAATTAAATTTACATATGTTTGAAGAACATTGAGGTAAGTATAACATCACCGTACCAGTCCTAATCCGCCTGAAATTACCCTGTATTTTATTTATGGCTGCAATTCCCTAATCCTTATACCATATATATATATATATATATATATATATATATATATATATATATATATATATATATATATATATATGTAGGGTGTTCGTTTTTAATGGGCCACCACTGCTATTTCGAGAACTATAACAGTTACAAAGACGGTTAAACGGGCAAACAATTTCTATTTCACAAGACAAATTTAAATTCAGTAATATAATATTTTTATTTCCTTACATAATGATTTTTTTTGAGAAAAATGCATGTAAAGTTTCATATTAATTTGATTAAAATATGGCTATAATACGAGTGTCATGAATAGAAAAAACGAATACGTGTTAATTTTTACCTTCCGTCACCTTTAGGTAAGGAAGGTATTGTCTTTGGTCAAAAAATTTGATGATGAGTTTTTAATCAATAAGCATGTTTTAGGGTCCCTAGAATACGAATTTACTATTTTTACGATGATGTCTGTATGTGTGTGTGTGCGTGTGTGTGTGTGGATGTGTGTGTGTGGATGTGTGTGTGTGTAACAAAATTTTCGTCTGCGATAACTCTAATACTACAGTTACAAAAATTATAATTTTTTCTTACACTTCTTCGTTACATCCATATGAAGAGCTGATTAGATTTTGGTTACAATTGGTCAACCGGAAGTATCATCATTTGAAGATTTTATCAGTTTTTCCTGAAAAAACTATGTTAAATATAATTTTTTCACATTTGATGTTATTATAAATATTAAAGAATATTTTATTCTCTATACGATTTGACTGCATTTTATACTTAATATTAAATGGATATAGAGTTAAAAAATTATAAAGAAATTAAATTTCATAAAGTAGCCATAGCTATGGAAACAGTTACTATATTAAGAAAATTCTGATTGAAAGATGTCAGTGTCAAGAGAAATTGACATAGTTTGTTTCTCTTATAATTTTACTGGAAATATAGGATCTTTTGCTTTCTGTATGCAATTTGTATAAAATACATACAACTGCTTTAAGGTAATGTACAAGAAATAATAATAATAATAAATCTTTTATTTCTGCAGATACATTACACTGTATATAGAAAACGTCACAAAATAATAATTTTCTGTATGAAATTTGCATAAAATACATGCAACTGCTGGAAGGTAATGTAGAAGAAATAGAATATTTAATTTAACAAGGAACTTTCCGTATGAAATTTGCACAAAATACATAGAACTGACGGAAGGTAATGTGCTGGCCACATCAGATTTTTTTAACATAGAAATAGGTTGCCATAAAAGAAATACATGAATATTTTGTTTACGTTGACATTTATGATCACTTACAAGAACAAAACATTCACTTCTTTAGATCAGGGCACTCTAATTCTATGTAATAAAAATAACATGACATTTTGTCCATTCGTGGCACTCTTATTATAGACATATTTTAATCAAATTAGTATGAAACTTTACATACATTTTTCTCAAAAAAATCGTTATGTAAGGGTATAAAAATATGATATCACTGAATTTTGAATTAAATTCTCTTACAAATGAGCAAATAAAAAATATATGTTCTCATTTAAAATCAAATAGTTATGTCCCGTATTTTGAGAACCACTGACCCAAATTTTTTTTTCTTTTATTTAAATTTGTCTTGTGAAATAGAAATTATTTGCCCATTTAACCATTTTTGTAGCTCTTATAGTTCTCGAGATAGCAATGGTGGCCCATTTAATATGAACATCATGTATACGTCACTTTCAATAAATAAATAAATATATCATCACGGCATATTACTCATTGCTGGGTGTACCAATCTGCTTTGTTCGCAGATATCGGTAATGATGATGTCTTTTAATTATATTTTTAATAACATTTTTAAAATAATGACTGCCAAAGGAATTCACTTCAGATGGTGATAGTGTTATGGGACGTTGGTAAGTTGTTTAACATATATAAAATAAGAAAAAAAATATGTGTGTAAATGAAAATGTATTTGGTAGTAACAAATTGCAAGTATGGAATATTTAAAAAACAGCGAACTCAACCGGTTTTTTAAAATCGCTGAAACACGTCTATTTTAGATTTTTAAAATACATATTAATATGTGCGATTCACTTTCCGACTTTCATTTGTTTTTAAGTTATGACGTCATCACAAAAATATTTAAATGGCAGTATAGGCTTTTATTAGTGGGATCCGATAGTGTTTTTTCTTCCCTTTATGATCATGCAAATAAATCATAAGGTTGCATAACAAAAATTCTGAGAAAAATCGATCTGAAAATTCAATAATAATGAATAATCAAGATACCTAGATTTCATTTTTCAATTTAGAATTCTTCGTTGATAATTTTTTTAAATCATTGAACATTTAATGTTAGTATTATGGTACTTACAATAAAATATGATAAACGAAAAATTTTAAACTGAAAAATGAAATCTAGGTATCTTGATTATTCATTATCATATTTTCAGCTCGATTTTTCTCAGAATTTTTGTTATGCAACCTTATAATATATATCATATTGGGAAGAAAAATCACTATCGGATTCCACAACTAAAAGTCTATATTGCCATTTAAATATATTAAATCACTAAGAAAGAATAATTACGAGTGAAGTACATTAATGTTGTAACTCAATAATTCTAGCGTATATTTAAACAAAACATATGTATAAGAATATTAATTAATTGTTTTTTGAAATACACTTTTTGAATCAATAATTTTGAGCATTACAAATATTTTTTTTAATATAGATTAAATTGGTGCGAACATCCTTGCGCTGAATTATGTTGAAAACTCAAATATTTTGGCAATAAAGCCATTTCTACGCACATTTTTGCGTATTCGAGGAATCCCAACAATTTTTATTTGCAAAATCAGCAGCTGTATTCAATAATTAACTAAATTTACAACAGAGAAATCTTACAACTATGACACATGTAGTTCACCAATAACTATGTTTCTTTTTCGATCTACCATCTTCGATCTGTATCTATCTACCTGCCGACAAGGTGAAAATGTCACAAGCGAGCTTATAAATTAGTTATGTATACATAGCGGGAACGTTTGGTTTTCTCCTGGTCATCTTCGGCAAAACATATCGTTAAAGAAGTAGTTAAGAGTGGTGACATAAGGAATTCTTTTCCTCTGTTTTAAATCTAGTTGAGGGAGATATAAATTGAGGTTTTATAGGGTGCATTTGTGCAGCGAACTTGAATATCGATGAAATCTGTTGTTTTACTAGAGATTTATTGATTTGCTATCTTATCTAGATTTGCAAATATGGTAAAACATGAGGATAGCAGATTTAACATAAGGACAGTAGTTCGGAGATTTTTAGATAAAGATTCCAAATGTTCATTTTAAATTGAATTAGCTCAAAAGTAGAATAATTAAGAACGAATACTGTCTGGTGCTCTGCACTAAATTTCTAACTTTTTTACCGCACCCTACCGAAGGTAAGAGAGCTAAAAGGATCGTGCTAAAAATCGTATATCGAGATGTGAGTAGGTGCGTGTGTATGTGCGTGTGCCGATTCAGTTACAACTCTCAACTTTTATAAGTACAATCAATCTAAAAATTTTGAAATTTTGTATTCCTTCTATAATTTAATATGATATGGAAACAACACATCAGATTTTGGTGTCAGTCGGATAACCAGAAGTAGTACTATCTGAAAAAAACTAAATATATTTTCTTAAAAATGCGCATATTATTTTCGCGATTTATGTTTACTACTCCCTCCGTTCGAAAATATGGTATACATTTTTTAAACATGGGAGATTAACGAAAGTAATATTGTCTACTTTTTTTTAATTTTCATTTCTAAATAAGTTATGCTGGGTAACTAATAAACAAATAGCGCGGAAACAGTTTTGCATATATCAAAAGTAATTAACTATTACTGTGGTCCAGTTGCGGTATTTTGCTACCGAAAATCGATTACTTTAATATGTTGAGATAGGAATATTTAATGTATGGTGTCAGGTTAGTAAGAAATGTTGTTGAAAGAGAGAGTGATTATTTTGGTGGTTGATGTTATTATTATTATTATTATTATTATTATTATTATTAGTATTGTTTCGGGTTTGTGCTAACCCACTAAGTGGAAAACGCGTGATTTTATGTATGTATGTATTAACAAAAAAAAAAAAAAAAAAAAAAAACGCGTATTTTAAACAAATTAAAGTGACACCCGCTGTTCGTACCAAATTTTAATCAAAATTGTGTTGAATTGCAAATCAGAAGTTACAAATCAAAGTAACTGACACTTAACCAGCGCAATGGTTTACTACAAAGAATTTTCCAGTATAAGAATAATAAAGCAAAACTTCGTCGTGATCAACGATTACAAACATTATTATGTTCCATAGAATGAATAGTCAGCCACGTGCTTGTTAAATTAAAACTTTTTGTATTATTCTTTGTTTTACTACGTATTTGTAACTATTTCACAAATAAAACAATTCTAATTATTTAAAATTGTAAATGTATATCATATTTTCGGACGGAGGGAGTATTATATTATAATTTAATAATGTAATCTATTTGATAAATCCAGAAACCTATTTTTTTTTTTTTTTATATAAACACTACTTGGTTATACAGTTCAGATCTCAATTGTATGTAGGTACATAACTGACAGTAAAACTGTAAATAAAAACAAATCAATTCTTATTTATAATGATAATGTTTTAAGAAGAAAAAAATAATATATGAATTTATAAAATACCTACCTAATCAATAATTAATTTCCTTTACTTTTGTAATTGAAACGAAATTGTTACTATTACAAAATTTTAAATTTAATTAATACAACCGTAAAATACTGGAGAACAAAATAATGATAATACATTAAAATTGGAATAATCGTTATAATTACGCAAATGAACTTAATACATTTGTCAGAATTAGTAAATAAGTAGGTATGTATTTAAATTAATAAAAATTAATTGGTAAGAAATATGTTGCTTTGCTGCCCCCAACATACTTTTTTGAAATAAAAACTGAAATGGCGAAATTTAATGTAATGGCTACATCACGTTATTTTCATTTGAAATACTAATAGAGGCATATTATATTCTGTAGTATGCGTATCTGGTATACTTTAGACTTTAGCTAATCTGGCAAAGACAAAACGTTGTACCTAATCAAATAAAATCAAAACAAGAGAGAAACAAACAAAAAAAGAATAACAACTTACCCCCGATATTTTTATATCAGCGAATCTCGATTACACCCTGAAACAATCCATTTTAATTAAAATGTGATACTATTTACTTATTTTGTTCGCAAAGGAAAACTACCGATTATTTAAATTAATTATCCGTAATTTCTCCTAAAACCAGAATACAATACAAACTAATTACTTCATCTTTAAGTACAGGACTTCAGATTTTGTTTTTACAGGTGTGCATTTTGTCGTTAATTGCATGTTGTGTAAGAAGATCGTTAAAGAGTTAAATCTGGAGAACTGGTTGGTATCTTAATGTTATTTACTATCGAATCTTGATTATTAGATGTTAGAAATAAATTTCCAACGCCGATAATCGGTAGATTTATCGTTATCTAGTAAATATTTTGTAAACGGGATTCAAATAATCTCGACTTAGCCCCTAATATATATTCGAAAACAAATTTGTTATAAAGATACGTGTATGTTTCACAATATTACAACAGAAAAGAATGGAAAAGTATAAATAAATGTGAAATAAACGATTACATAATTTAGGAATAACTGTTTTCGGGAAAGAACCAAAGTTACAGGAAGAATTGGAAGTATAGTTTGTGTCAAGACAAATGCACATTGACTTTTACGCCCATCACAGCATGTATTTACTTAAAAGATTTGCAATAGTAAGCACACAGAGAGGTATTCACAATTTTTCCAAATTACCGAATTTAAAACAGTAACCACAAATCAGATATTAAAATTAATAAAATTACTACAGTTTATTATTCAATAATTTATTTATATATTTTTTACATTATACAAATCTTAAAAATATGTTCTCCTTTAATATTACTGTATATTTCCTGGTTTGTACTGTAAATTTGGTGATCCGCCCCTGGCGGCACAGGTAAGAAAATACCCTGGAGTGATGGGTTAACCGAGCTTAAGAAGTCGAAGTCAATGTGCATTTATCTTGACACAAACAATAACTAGAATTCAACAGAATAATATAGTTGTATTGCTAAAAAACTAAATTGGTAAGACTTCAAATGAGGGCACTTCCGGTTGACTAATTATAACCAAATTCTTCATACGAATGTAAAAAAGAAGAATTCGAAAAAATTGTAATGTCTCCTTACACACATTAAACTAACAATAATTATTGTAATTGAAGAGCCAAAGAAAAAATGATGAATGTCCGTTTTCTTCTTTCAAATTGTATATTTAAAGAAGGCAAAAACGGGAACAGTCCTAAGATACAGGCCTTAGAAATTGCAATACAATAGCTGAAAAGGATAACGGTCTGATTCAGTAGTAGACTAGTAAAATTCTATTACGTCCCACACAAGTTAAAACTCGACCCATCTGTGAGTATAATAATGTTCAGACATAACCAATCTGAGTTTTAGACTAAGATTGAATACACTACCTCACTTCAAAAGCGTTCCATAATATTTCAAACTTTAAAATTTGCGTATTGAAAAAAAAAACACGATTTTAACATTCATCTTTTTTCCCATGGCTCTTTATCTGATATTGATTATATGCCATGAAATTCTACCATCAGGTATAATAACCAAAAATGGCCAATTTGAAAAACTCTAAATCTTCGAACAAGTAGAAGAGTGTGGAGTAAATATATAAAACTGGGGGTACCAAGTAGAACCTTTTTACCTTCCGTCACCTTTAGGTAAGGAAGGTATTGTCTTTGGTCAAAAAATTCGATGATGAGTTTTTAATCAATAAGCACGTTTTAGGGTCCCTAGAATACGAATTTACTATTTTTATGATGATGTCTGTATGTGTGTGTGTGTGTGTGTGTGTGTGTGTGTGTGTGTGTGTGTGTGTGTGTGTGTGTGTGTGGATGTGTGTGTGTGTGGATGTGTGTGTGTGTAACAAAATTTTCGTCTGCGATAACTCTAATACTACAGTTACAAAAATTATAATTTTTTCGTATACTTCTTCGTTACATCCATATGAAGAGCTGATTAGATTTTGGTTACAATTGATCAACCGGAAGTACCATCATTTGAAGATTTTAACAGTTTTTCTTGAAAAAACTATGTTAAATATAATTTTTTCACATATGATGTTATTATAAATATTAAAGAATATTTTATTCTCTATACGATTTGTATGAATTTTATACTTAATATTAAATGGATATAGAGTTAAAAAATTATAAAGAAATTAAATTTCATAAAGTAGCCATAGCTATGGAAACAGCTACTATATTAAGAAAATTCTGATTGAAAGATGTCAGTGTCAAGTGAAATTGACATAGTGTGTTTATCTTATAATTATACTGGAAATATAGGATCTTTTGCTTTCTGTATGGAATTTGTATAAAATACATACAACTGCTTTAAGATAATGTACAAGAAATAATAATAATAATAAATCTTTTATTTCTGCAGATACATTACACTGTATATAGAAAACGTCACAAAATAATAATTTTCTGTATGAAATTTGCATGAAATACATGCAACTACCGGAAGGTAATGTACAAGAAATAGAATATTTAATTTAGCAAGGAACATTCCGTATGAAATTTGTACAAAATACATAGAACTGACGGAAGGTAATGTGCTGGCCACATCAGATTTTTTATGTTATTGTGGTAAATTGGCCAAGTACAAAAACTTGCCCACTTGTTAAATAAGATCTGGCTAAAGTAACATCAGCAGCTCTAAACTGTGATATTTTGTGGAAAAATACAATTTAGCTAAGCCACCTCTCTGCTAAGGGTTTGCGGGCGGTTTTCCAAAGACGTGAAAGAGGAATATCAGGAGAAGCTGCGTTAATACCGGACGGTGCATCAAGGCTAGTAAATTATATTATTACCTAATTAATGATTTTATCCTTTTTTAAACTATGTTTCGCCCCTCGTTTCGCCCGTTCCATTTCTCTTGTGCTGTGTTTTTCCTTTCTACATATATTTATTATTATCCTCTTTATTCCTGCAGCATAATTTTGTAACTTTTATTGAATATAATTGGGTATGCCTTCCGTTGATATAATTTTATATTAGACCGGAAGTTAGTGCTTCGTGAAAAATGTGTCTTGGTATTCCAAATACTGACCATTGGTGCTCACTTTAATAACTTGGAGAACGATTTGCTGCCTTCCCGGAAAGAAGATGATCTACCTAGCTGTAGGTCATCACCCAAATTTGTTTAAAAAATGATATTTTAGAATCTAAGTATTTTATATCGGACCTGCATTTTTACCTTCCGTCACCTTTAGGTAAGGAAGGTATTGTCTTTGATCAAAAAATTCGATGATGAGTTTTTAATCAATAAGCACGTTTTAGGGTCCCTAGAATACGAATTTACTATTTTTACGATGATGTCTGTATGTGTGTGTGTATGTGTGTGTGTGTGTGTGTGTGTGTGTGTGTGTGTGTGTGTGTGTGTGTGTGTGTGTGTAACAAAATTTTCGTCTGCGATAACTCTAATACTACAGTTACAAAAATTATAATTTTTTCGTATACTTCTTCGTTACAACCATATGAAGAGCTGATTAGATTTTGGTTACAATTGGTCAACCGGAAGTACCATCATTTGAAGATTTTAACAGTTTTTCTTGAAAAAACTATGTTAAATATAATTTTTTCACATATGATGTTATTATAAATATTAAAGAATATTTTATTCTCTATACGATTTGTATGAATTTTATACTTAATATTAAATGGATATAGAGTTAAAAAATTATAAAGAAATTAAATTTCATAAAGTAGCCATAGCTATGGAAACAGCTACTATATTAAGAAAATTCTGATTGAAAGATGTCAGTGTCAAGTGAAATTGACATAGTGTGTTTGTCATATAATATAGGATCTTTTGCTTTCTGTATGGAATTTGTATAAAATACATACAACTGCTTTAAGGTAATGTACAAGAAATAATAATAATAGTAATAATAATAAATCTTATTTCTGCAGATACATTACAATGTATATAGAAAACGTCACAAAATAATAATTTTCTGTATGAAATTTGCATAAAATACATGCAACTGCCGGGAGGTAATATACAAGAAATAGAATATTTAATTTAGCAAGGAACTTTCCGTATGAAATTTGTACAAAATACATAGAACTGACGGAAGGTAATGTGCTGGCCACATCAGACTTTTTGACTCTTTAAATAAAATAAATAAATATATCATCACGGCTTATTACCCATTGCTGGGTGTGCCAATCTGCTTTGTACACAGATATCGGTAGTGACGAAATATTTGACCCGTGCGGGCGCTTACCAGGCGTCACCTCACGGGCACTCATTGCTGGCGTAAAGAGTGCACCAAAGGGGTCAATTTTGTGCCATTTAAAATTAGAAATATTTGGCGTCGGTCGGGATCGAACCCGATTCTCCAGACTCGCGACCTGACACTCAGGCACGCGGCCACGAGACCCTATTTTTTGTCTTTTATGGTAAAATTTGTTATTTAACTAAAGCCCGGATAGAATGGCATGGACAATATCTGATAGGTAAAATTCACTGCAATAAAAGACTTTACAGCCCACTGCAATGGTTGAAAATGGCTGGCATTTATTATCGGCTATTATTTACTTATACATAATGTCATTTTATGCATGTCCCAAACAAAGAATAACTAAATTCTAAAATATCATTTTTAAAACAGTTTTGGGTCATGACCCACAGCTAGGTAGATCGTCTTTTTTCCGGATAAGACAGCAAATCTTTCGCCAAAGTATTTAAAGTGAGTACCAAGGGTCAGTATTAGAAATACCCATGATACATTTTTCACGTAGCACTAGCCCCCTATATCTCTTTTTGTGCATTGTACAATGTCAGGCAGAAGAAAAGCATGGTTTTCAATTAAACATTAGACAGAAAATATTTAGTTTTTTAAAACAATTATTTGTATCAAAATGGAGTTTGTACAATGACAAATTAAAAACATTATCTCATGTGCGAAAAATCACATCGCGGAATTGTCCCCATCTGCAATCCATGATTCTAAGCATTTTTTGAAGCTGTGAACTGCGTCAGTTAACATCCGACTTTTTTCTTTCGGCCGAGACCACGCGTTTACATTACTACGCCGCGCACGGTGCAACAACTGAAGGAAAAAATTTAATTGAAATCAATCAAATTCCGCGGCAAACGGCAGATATTGACTGACGCAGTTCACATGTTCATGGAACGCCTAGAATCATGCATTGCAGAAAACGGGGACATCTCCGCGAATGTGATTTCCCGGACATGAAATAATAATGTTTTTAATTTGTCATTGGGTAAAATTCATATCCATATAAATAATAGCTTTTAAAACCAAATACTTTTTGTGTAAAGCTTAATTGAACACCATGCGTTTTCTCTGCCGAATAGAGTTCCGCTCAGTAGCAAATATAATATAAAAATCTGATGTGGCCAGCACATAACCTCTCGCCAGATATTTTACCTGGTTGTACGAAGAAAACGAAAAATATTTTAAAATATAAATACATATATATTCATGTCTCACTACAAAATGATTCTCACATATATTTGCAAAATCTATGCGATATTTTAATATAAATTATGTTCAATACATATATTTTCTTTATATTCGATATCCTGAAATTTTCTTTTTCTACTTTCCTTTTCTTTTTCTTTATATTCCTCATTTTTTCGCAAATTCCTTTTGTATTCTTTTTTATATTCTTTTGCGTTGTTGACTTTTTTATTTTCATAATCTTCATAATGATGTACAAATATTTTTGACAATGGCATACAAATATTTTTGACAGTGACATTTATAATAATAATAATAATAATAATAATAATAATATTAATAATATTAATAATATTAATAATATTAATAATATTAATAATATTAATAATATTAATAATATTAATAATATTAATAATATTAATAATATTAATAATAATAATAATAATAATAATAATATTAATACTATTAATAATATTAATAATATTAATAATATTAATAATATTAATAATATTGATAATATTAATAATAATAATAATAATAATAATAATAATAATAATAATAATAATAATAATAATAATAATAAGAATAATAATAATAATAATAATAATAATAATAATAATAATAGTAATAATAATAATAATAATAATAATAATAATAATAATAATAATAATAATAATAATAATAATATGATTTATTGCCCAACAGCTGAACCATTTACAGGACAATATAAATTGAACATAAATAAGAAATATATTATGATAGGTACATAAAAAAAATAAACATAAAAATTGCAAATTACAAATTACAAAAATTACAAAAAAATGTCTTCATATATAATGTTCGCATTTCGATATATGACAGTTACGGGGGAACGATGCAGCACATCAGACCGGGCGGGAGGAAGTTGCAAAGTCCTTGGAAACCTGGACGCCTGACGTGGAACATGGAATTGGACACGCGACAAAAGGAAAGGTGCATCAACGCCTCCACGTAGAAGAAGCCAAAGGAACTTCGCGCAACTCATCTCTCTCCGGGTAGTCAGTGATGGCATATTTATGTGTCAATTACAAACATTTGAATTTCTTGTCTTGAAGTAGTTTGATCTGAGATTTTTTTACATCAAATTATTTTATATGTATTTATTTATCTTTAAATCTATAGAAGATATAATAATGAATTTATATTTATCGAATAAAGAATTTAACGTTCTTTAATATAAGCATTTACATAAATTTTCGATAAATAATATTTAGATGATTTTTTTCTTGTAACTACTACGTCCGGTTGTTCAATTGTTTCCAAAACTTAATTAACTCTTGCCATTATTGTTAGATTGAGGATTCCGTAGTTAAAAATGTCTTAAGTCTTATAGTATTTGAGAAATCGTGGATCCAACATCCACAAACACATCCACACACACATATGGACCTCATCGTAAAAATGTTAAAATCGGATTCTAGGGACCTTAAAACGTGCTTATTCACTAAAATCTGGATATGCGATTTTTAGCATGAATCCAATACCTCTCTTAGCGAGAGGTAAAAATAGATATTTTTATGAATGATCAACAGTCTGTTCTTTTAAAATATATATAATTTTTTATGTTATTGGATAAAAATGTAGATTTTTATCTGTTTGAAAAAATCTGCTGACAGGTAGTGATGTATAATAATTACTAAACATTTTTTGCTACTTAGAATACAAGGCAAAGGTGCTGCACTATTGTTGGAAATTTTCTTTAAAAATTTATAATAATTATGTTATTCAGTTCGAATATTTATAAATACCGCACATTTACATAAATAAACAATACAATAACGCATACCCGAATTCTACTGACGACATCAAATTGAATGGTTCATGCAAATCGGTTCTACTCCATGCATTTAGATTGCGATTATTACAATTTTTTGCCATCAACATCTTTGTTTGAGTAAATTATTTAGCATGTTGGATAAAAATGCAGTTTATTAAATGTCTTTGTTTTGAATGTTGCGCGCATTGTACAGCTATAAATACTTATAAAAATTTCGTTAAATGGCCGATAAACATGCTAGTTAATTAGGCGACGACGCTGTGGAACATTCTCCCCATGTTTACAAGAGATTTGCCAATGAAAGATCGCTGTTTAGATGCGCGAAATTTCAACAGAAATAAAGTAATTTATTTTTTGTAAGGTGCCCGATAAAGTCACGACTGGAAATTAATTAAGTTCACCTCACAGCTGCTGAGAAGCAGCCACATTACTCAATCTGGTACTCGGTATTGTTTTACTGTACATGACAACTACAATTGAATTTTAACGAAAAGCTGTGTAAATAATTACCGTTCAATTGAATTGCATTCATTATTTGAATCACTTTGGGCGATTTCCATCAAGTTATAATTGTTTGTAATTTGGATGCAGCCATTACAATAATTAAATTTACATTTTTACACCTCTCCTGCGAGATTGCAAATGAAACAATTATGACACCCGAAAAATGATCGTAATTTAACTCCAGGGTGCAAAACTTTTTTGTTTTTCCAAAATTAATTCAATTACATTCTGATTGTATATAAATTCATGACTTTAAAATAGTTGTTTACAAAGGTTTATTTAAATAATTCCATGAATACACAAAACGCCACTTAAATTCTGATTAATCTTTTTGATCAAGGGTGTTCAACCTGCAGCCAATTCTTTCCGATACGCGACAACTGGGCAACGGTCATCTGGGCGACAGAGACTTAAAATTTTTACACATTTTACTTTAACATAACATAACCCAACTCAAAATTTTGTATTTCTACATACATGGCTATCGTCCAGTTGTCCATCGCCCAGTCGCCCTCGACAAGTTAACCGTGTTTTATGTATTCTTCGGCCCACGGCTGCTAATTCTTTAGGCCCAGGTCTCGTAAACCTACCCATTATTTGATAAATAAAATAGTAGTTATTTGTGTATCAAAGTAGGTACTGCTTTTTACCTCCCGCTACCTTTCGTAAGGGAGGTACAGGAATCGTGCTAAAAACCGCATATCGAGATTTTGGTAAATGTGTATGTGTGTGTGGATCCTCCACACTTTTTTGTAATGGAAAGAACCTATTAGATTTTGGTGTAAATCGGACAACAGGAAATGGCACTTTACTAGAAGCTCAAAATAGTTTTTCTTCGAAATATATCTTTAAATGTTATTTTTTCGAGATTAATGTTATTAAAAAAATTAAAGCTTATTAAATTTTCTATATATTTACATTAATACAACACCTCATGTCACGAGTGCTCTCGGGGCTCTGGTTTCGAATTCCACTAAGGAATGGATGTGTGTGAATGTGAACCCACTCTGTAATTGGGATTTAATCCTGTTGAGGACTTTAAAAAAAGGTAGTTATCTGGATTAGATTAGACTATATTTTAAGAAATAAACTGTCAAAATTAGAGTAAAATTCGCTAATCCAAAAATAAAGATTAACTTAATTTTTTTGTGACTCGGGCTGTAAATGTCGAGAGGTATTGTGTTGACCACACTAGATTTTTTACGTATATTCTTTTGCGTTGTTTTTTTTATTTTCATAATGATGTACAAATATTTTTGCCAGTGGCATACAAATATTTTTGACAGTGGCATTTATGTGTCAATTACAAACATTTGAATTTCTTGCCTTGAAGTAGTTTGATCTGAGATTTTTTACATCAAATTATTTTATATGCATTTCTTTATCTCTAAATCTATAGAAGATATAATAATGAATTTATATTTATCGAATGAAGAATTTAACGCTCTTTAATATAAGTATTTACATAAATTTTCGATTTTTTTCTTGTAACTACTACTTCGGGTTGTCCAATTGTTACCAAAATTTAATCAACTCGTCCCATTATTGTTAGATTGAGGATTGAGGACACACACACGGACATCATCGTAAAAAAATCTGATGTGGCCAGCACATTACCTTCCGTCAGTTCTATGTATTTTGTACAAATTTCATACGGAAAGTTCCTTGCTAAATTAAATATTCTATTTCTTGTAGGTACATTATCTTCCGGCAGTTGCATGTATTTTATGCAAATTTCATACAGAAAATTATTATTTTGTGACGTTTTCTATATGCAGTATAATTTATCTGCAGAAATAAAAGATTTATTATTATTATTAAATTAAATATTCTATTTCTTGTACATTACCTTAAAGCAGTTGTATGTATTTTATACAAATTCCATACAGAAAGCAAAAGATCCTATATTTCCAGTATAAATTATGACAAACACACTATGTCAATTTCACTTGACACTGACATCTTTCAATCATAATTTTCTTTAGCTGTTTTCATAGCTATAGCTACTTTATGAAATTTAATTTCTTTATAATTTTTTAACTCTATATCCATTTAATATTAAGTATAAAATGCAGTCAAATCGTATAGAGAATAAAATATTCTTTAATATTTATAATAACATCAAATGTGAAAAAATTGTATTTAACATAGTTTTTTCAAGAAAAACTGTTAAAATCTTCAAAAGATGGTACTTCCGGTTGACCAATTGTAACCAAAATCTAATCAGCTCTTCATATGGATGTAACGAAGAAGTACACAAAAAATTATAATTTTTGTAACTGTAGTATTAGAGTTATCGCAAACGAAAATTTTGTTACACACACACACACACACACACACACACACACACACACACACACACACACACACACACACACATCCACACATACACACACATACACACATCATCGTAAAAATAGTAAATTCGTATTCTAGGGACCCTAAAACGTGCTTATTGATTAAAAACTCATCATCGAATTTTTTGACCAAAGACAATACCTTCCTTACCTAAAGGTGACGGAAGGTAAAAAGTATAATCGGATTCTAGGGACCTCAAAACGTGCTTATTCACTAAAATCTAGATATGCGATTTTTAGCATGAATTCAATACCTCTCTTAGCGAGAGGTAAAAACAGTTAAAACAGACGCTCTGATTTTTTTCGAAGCATACTTTAACATAACATAACCCAACGCAAAATTTTGTATTTCTACACATGGCTATCGTCCAGTTGTCCATCGCCCAGTTGCCCTCGACAAGTTGACCGTGTTTTATGTATTCTTCGGCCCACGGCTGCTAATTCTTTAGGCCCAGGTCTCGTAAACCTGCCCATGATTTGAGAAATGAAATAATAGTTTATATTGACAAATCTGTGAGTTGCTTTCAATCAAAGAAGCGAACATATGTTGAGTGTTGTGAACCTTCGGACATTGAAGTTATCGTATCAAAGTGTTATCTCAAAATTCTTCATTGGAATTATTTAATTCGTTCTTCTTACACATATTTATTGTCATTTTACGTACAAATTTAGTATTGTACAGGTGTCTCATTTTCAATGTTTTTTTAGGGTATCTCGGGTAATATTAACGATACATCAAAACCGTTTGCACATTGCAGGGTCAACTTTTTGAGAAAAGTTTAATAGTCACCACAGGAATTTTCGATCTTCGTATGTTTCTGAGCTACAGGCAAAAACTCGTTTTTTGCTCATTTTGATATATGATATCTTATTTATTATGACAGTTAGAGAAAAATTGTTTTTATAAAATTACCGTTTTTTAGATAGAATAAAATGGCGTAACTAGATTTTTTGAAAACTTAATAATTCTCGAGATATAACACAAACTTATGATTTTTTAAATGGAAACCTATGTTGAAAATAGTCTCGTATTTTTGCTTAATTTATAAGGTTTTCAATCATATATAACAAATCTACTTTCTTTTGTTTTAAACATTAATAAAAGACAAATTATTAATTTATTGGGGTGAAAATATTGGAAATTATTAAGAAACAAATGAAAAATCTTTTACAGGTCATCATTTGCATATTTCTAATAGTATTTGTTTCAGTTTTATTAATTTTTTCAATTTATTTATTTCAAGGGCATAGTAAACCGTTGTTTTCGGATTGTGTCAAAGCCAACTACGAGTATAACGTAGATAAATAATAATTTAACTAACCTGAAAATAATTGGTTAAGAATAATTTTGAGAACACAATTAATAGATATAGAATCAAAATAAGCAAATGATGATCTGTAATAATTTTTTCATTTGTTTCTTAATAATTTCCAATATTTTCACCCCAATAAATTAATAATTCGTCTTTTATTAATGTTTAAAACAAAAGAATGTAGACTTGTTATATATCATTGAAAACCTTATAAATTAAGCAAAAAGACGAGACTATTTTCAACGTAGGTTCCCATTTAAAAAATCATAAGTTTAAGTTATATCTCGCGAATTATTAAGTTTTCAAAAAATATAATTAGCCATTTTATTTTATCTAAAAAACAGTAAAATTTTTATAGAAACAATTTTTCTTTAACTATGATAATAAATAAGATATGATATATTTTCAAAATGAACGAAAAACGAGTTTTTGCCTGTAGTTCAGAAACAAAAGAAGATCGAAAATTCCTGTGGTGACTATTAAACTTTTCTGGAAAAGTTGACCCTGGCATGTGCAAACGATTTTGATCTATCATTAATATTATCCGAGATACCTTAAAAAAACATCGAAAATGAGACACCTGTACATCGTACTTCCTAAACTTACCCAAATTATCTTATATCTACAATAATTATCATAAGGTTACCAATACTGCATTTGCATGAAATCATCGTATAATGAATTACTTTAATGCCAATTTTGGAACTTTTAATGACGATTTTTGTGCACTTTAGTGACAATTTCAAATAAAACGTTTTAATTATAAAATGAAAACTGGTTGATTGATTTAACATTTTTATTGGACATGTGTCTTTAGGTTAAAATCAACTAATACTTAAATAATATATTTCAAACAATGACGGATTTAAAATTAAAATGAAATTTTGGCAATAACAAATTAAAATCAACAGTTTAATTCATTTTGAAACAATGTTTGAATTTAGCCACATCATGACGTCATATGAGGACTTTGAGACTAAATGCATTTTAATATTTTTGCTACTCCATTCTGAGTTGACATCAACGCATTTCCTGACTACTTGCAAACGGAATGTATATAATTTCTTACAATCAGATGTACAACTTAAATAATAATTCTAATTTATTGCACTTTTCTAAGTTGTATCTGCCTAAAGGAAAATATTCAGCACCTGCTACTAATTAAGAAAAAAATTGAAATACATTTTAAAAGTAATAAAAGTAATAAAAAGGTTGAATAGGATAGCAGAAAGTTTCATAAAACTATCACATATTAAATCCGTAAGTTCACCTTTAACCGCCACAACCCGGTATAATTTTTTTTATATGAATATTTTCTAAGAGCCCAGTCCAATATTTCAGAAATGATATGAGGTCACAAAATTCCAGACGTGGTTGAAATATAAAGTCAAAGATAGAATCTATTTTATGAGCAAAAGTAAACTTTTATTAAAATATTAATAAAATAAATCACAGCTATCATTATTGTTTCGTGCAATAGGTATTTGTGTATTAAGAGAGCAAAATGGTACATTATCGATTGAGAGGTTTTTGCATTCTCTCGAAATCGACAATGTAAGTTACATTTGCGCTAGAAATACACACAAGATTTTTTTATAGTCACCACAATAAATTTAACATTGTTTAGAAACCTATTTTTATTTACAAGTGTTCAGCGTCCATCTATTACAGGCCATAAGAAAATGAAAATTATATATTTGCTGTCATTGGTTGTTATCGCAGCGTTCAATGAATGTTTGATTTGGAATTAAAAATTCGGAGACTGAGCGTTTTTTCTGTTTTGTTGTGGATAAGCGACAAAGTGACATTTTGCGTTGACAAATGCATGCGCAAATACCTACTTTGTAAGTTGAATTTAGAAAAAATATATTTTTCGTACCTCCGTCCATTTTGACTAGTATCACAGAACTCAAAATCGTCCAGAAATGCGTCGTTACTGACCTAGAAATCGTTTCGAGTTCTCGATCACATTTTTTGATAATAAATATTGAACTTGTATGACTACAGATGTCAGGTTGGTCGCATTTATGAAGTTAGTTTGAGCCATTTCTACCAATACAAAAAACTAATAAAACATAACCAAGAAATTATCCCGGTAATAAATAAATTAAATTTTTGCTACGAATATATTAATTTATTTACAAGTAATTATTTATAATAACTCAAAAATAAGTAGAATTAGGTAATATTTTATAACCTTATAATTTTCAAACTTATCAAACGACAAGATTTTAAATTGGTAATATGGAAATGAAATTAGCAACTTGTACGAAAAAATGGGACAGAACGCATTTTTCCATTCTAGTTTTCTGTTTGATTTTTGCCTCCGAGTTGATAGTGTTCACGATCTGAGTTATCGAATTGCGGACTATATCCGAGAACTCGGATCGATTTCTAGGATCGTGGACACAGGCCTTTATAAGTTCCAACTTTAGAATATATATATATATATATATATATATATATATATATATATATATATATATATATATATATATATATATATATATATATCTGTCATTAAAAATATGCGAAAGCATATATAACTAATGTTTGTATGTTATATTTTCAATAGGTATAAAATAATTACGCATTTTAAGCTGAAATGTAAGTAATTATAATTAAACTTGCAATGCAAAACCGATAAAAATATATGTTCATTTTTAGGTTATGCAACATGAAATAAAGTGTAGAGAAATATACGAAGTATTTATGGAGAAGTCGGTACAAAAAATCTTGTGTATCACACGCCTAGAAACTGTTTTGCGAGATCTCGTATTTGTCAAAATAAACTCGATCTCGCAAATGTTCAGTTTCTGGCCTAGTGATACAAATAACTATTGTTGTCCTGACCTCATTCAAATTGAAAGTAATGAAACATTTTTTTGGTGGTCGTAATATAAAATACATTTTAGAAATTAAATTAAAACGTATAATAGCGAATAAGTACCTACATTGTAGCATATGTTTCTTGTGAAATGCTTAAAGAAATTCCAAATTAAATTCCTGAAAAGATTGCGATTCACTCTTTATAAAAACCTGATTTGATTTAAAGTCACGTGCTTGCATTGTGCGTAATTAAGAAGTTATTAAAGCTTTATGAATTATAATAGATTTTATATAAAAAAGCCGAGTTCCGGGTCCCTTTTGGGACGTTGCGGGCTCTCTCTTCCTTTTAAAGCGACTGGGCGTTTCGTGATCGCGAATCCTGATCAAAAGTGAATTAAGATCAGTTGGAGAAAAAATGCAATTTCATAATGATTTTCCTCTCGCGGAATTAATCCATCACAACAGGACAAAAAATCGATTGATATAGAAATCGATTAACGCAAGACGCGTAATTTTTAAAGCATGTAAACACGACTTGCAAAATTTAATTAACTAAACGTTGATTCACTCTATTCGAAAATGACGACACAGTTAAAAATAAAGATAAATGATATATTCAGTGTGTAAATTTAAAAACTGTTAAAGCTGTCGTATCTGGTGACGTATCTTAAAAAGTGCCAAACTAATTTTTTGGGAATTCAAAACTGTTAAATCAATTTTAGGCTAATTAAAAAACTGTAAAAGCCGTCAAAGCTGTCAAATTGTAAATTATGATTCGAAAATGCTGTCTGGTTATTTCCATATTTTTGCTCATAACGATATTTTACAAAATTGATTAACCAAGTTCTAACTACTCGTAAATTAACTTAATAAATAAAGCGGCGTTCAGAAACAAGTAATTTCAATATCCAATTTGAATTTCTACTCTGCTCCTAAGTTTGGAATATGTGCCAGAATATACGCGTTTGCAATATAATTTCACTTTCCAATTTCAGTATCCAATTCCAACCTTCAAAGATCCAAATTTTTCAATTTCAATTTGAGATGACGCATGCGAATAGTGTTGTTAAACGTAAAAATGTCAAGCTCAGCTGTCGTTATTGGAAAGTTATAGTGAAACGTTAGAAATGCTTCGCAAAATAGCTTTTCAGCTTCAGTTATTTTCTGTCAAAAACCTCTTTGTAAACAAACGTGTGCAGAAATGTGGCACGAAATATACGCACGCGGAATCTAATAGTTTGCGCATGTGACAAATTGAAATTATAAGCTGTTGTGAATGTGACAAATTCAAAGTACAAATTACAAAGTAAAAATTCAAATTGGTAATTGTAATTATTTGGTTCTGAAAGAAGCTTAACTGTTGAATTGTACCTACAGCAAATTTTGTTTTTCACAGTCTACTTGATTTTCTTATTCTCAACAATTCTACAGTAAGCGTCGTATTAACCTCTACAATAATATAAAATCAACAGATATTTTGACAGACAAATTCATATCCAATTCAATCAAATTATATATCACTCAAAGTCGTCCCTTGGTTATAATTCTCATATTGAATGCATGCTAAAAATCGCATATCCAGATTTTAGTGAATAAGCACGTTTTAAGGTCCCTAGAATCCGATTATAACATTTTTACGATGATGTCCGTATGTGTGTGGATGTGTGTGTGGATTTGCGTGTGGATGTCTGTGTGTGTGTGTGTGTGTGTGTGTGTTTGTGTGTGTTTGTGTGTGTTTTTGTGTGTTTGTGTGTGTTTGTGTGTGTTTGTGTATGTTTGTGTGTGTTTGTGCGTGTGTTTGTGTTTGTGTGTGTGTGTGTGTGTGTGTGTGTGTGTGTGTGTGTGTGTGTGTATGTTGGATCCACGATTTCTCAAATACTATAAGACTTAAGACATTTTTAACTACGGATTCCTCAATCTAACAATAATGAGAAGAGTTTATTAAGTTTTCGTAATAATTGGATAACCGGAAGTAGTAGTTACAAGAAAAAAATCATCTAAATATTATTTATCGAAAATTTATGTAAATTCTTATTTTAAAGAACGTTAAATTCTTTATTCGATAAATATAAATTCATTATTATATCTTCTACAAATTTAGAGATAAAAAAATTCATATGAAATAATTTGGTGTAACAATTCTCTGATCAAACTACTTCAAGCCAAGAAATTCAAATGTTTGTAATTGACACATAAATGTCACTGTCAAAAATATTAGTATGCCTCTGTCAAAAATATTTGTACATTACATTATTGTTTCATAAGACAGCACTATGTAACCCCTACAACTGATTATGAAGAATTTGAAGAAGTATAAAAGTTATTAGATTGAATAAGATTACTTTGTTTCGTTATATTGGGTAGTATCTCTTAAACAGGCTTAAAGGCTGATGAAAATGAAAATAAGTTTGAAGTTTAAAATGTTTTTTTTTTTATAAGTTTGTTATTTTTCTTTTAATTTATTTGAATAATTAATGCAGTATATGATGACCTTGATCAAATTTAGAGAAAATATGAATATAGAATTTAAAAAAATACAGGCGTAGTGTTTTTAAACCAATAATCTTATAAATAAATTTAAGAAAAAATTATTACATAAGTATACATACCTCATTTTAAAACTTATTAAGGATAATAATGATAATAATCAATATTAACTGTTACACTATTTTATACGCACAGAGTTTAATAACCCGTTTTAGTGGCGTTCCGATATTTTCTTACCTGTATTAATTTTCTGAGTTGGCAACCCTACTCTTAACAGCTAAATGATGACGTCCGGTAAACACACTCTTAATGAGAAATCCCTTGTTGGCCCTACCCTAGTAACTCTCCTATAGTGTGAAACAGACTGTCCGATCAGTACGAGCTTCTCGAATCCCACGTTGGTTTTCTTTTTTCGCGACTTTAAATTGGTATGCTAAAACTTGATCAACTTAGGCGGTCCATTGCAGCATTTCTCGACAACGTTAATTTTTTCCTGTCCATAATCAAGTTTCTTTTTTGTTTTACGTATTTATAAAGGTGGCACGCGTCCGATGGTCCAGTTTGCCAGATCACAGCATGCTTGATCGGACGATAGGCGCTTCTCAATTTGCCCATTACTAAATTATACACTGGTGCTACTTCTAGCACTCATTTACATTATAAATTGCTAGATTCCGATAGATCAGGCGGCTATTTCAAGATAGAGGACTTGTACCTTGTATTATAGATTAGTGTAGGTACCGTTTAATAAACGTACACTAGGTATTTAACGTAAATATACAGCGTAAATATCAGAAAAATGGCAAAACTTTGTATTACATAAACACATGATAATTTGAATAACAATTTTTATAAACGTTGCTCTAGCCACAATTTTTTGCGTGATAGCGAGAATAAAGAAACAAAGTGGCTAAAGAGTTTATAAAACGAGTCACATACTACACGTTTTTTTGCAAATTAAGGCATCACAAATAAAGAAATACTCGTACATTTTATTATTTTTTTATTTTTATAGAATGTCAGCTGTTAAATACAGCAGCTACCTTCAGCCCGTGTTTAATGATTAAGCTGTTAGTACTTGCTAACTTCAAGCCGTGTCCATTATATTATGAGCGAAGATACAGCTTGCCATAGAAAACAATAAATAAAATAAATACATCTTCACGGTACATTACCCATTGCTGGGTGTGCCACTCTGCTTTATACAGATTTCGGTAATGATGATGACATATTTATACCAAGAGGGTGTCCTCTAACGGGCACTCCCAGATTCGCGACCAGACATTCAGGCACACGGCCACGAGACCATAATGTCAGATTTTAGCAATGGGAGTAGAAAAATAAATAAAGGCTTGCTCAATTACGAATTAAGAAATAAAATTATAATCAATATAAATCAAAATGTAAACACTGTCACTTATTTCTATTATACACATAGGTAACTTTCTTGTTAAAAGTATTACTATATTTGATCACGACCGACGCCAAAATTATATCTAATATTAATAGCACTCGCGATCCCGCGAGATGTCGCATATTTGAGATCTCGTCTCGAATTTCTCGAATTTTCGAGACGAGATTAACCGTATTCTCGTCTCGACAATTTGATACGAGACGTAACGAGAAGAACAAAATATTCAGTAGTTATATCCCAAGTGCACGACAAATACCTGAATATTTTCTCAAGTGCACGAATGTGCACAAGCAAAAATTTTCTGATTATATTTGACGTTCATTTCCCAAGAAAAATATTAATATTTATTTTAATGTCATATAAACGTCAGTTGTCAGATATTTAACACTGTAATTTTAATTAATAGCTAATTTCTTGTTGATGCTTTTATTGTGTTCACCGTTATTTTAAATATTCCGATATTCGATTGTCATTGGTTGAAATTCAAAAAAATACTGTAACATGGTTGATTGAAATTTTTCGAGTGAAATATTCATCGGTATACATAAATTTGAATTGTCTCTTCATTTACATTCATATTTACTTATTAATTTTAAAATTATTTTGGGTTTTAGCAAAAAAAAACAAACAAAAGTGATACCTATGGTGTACTCTTCACACCAGCTTCAAGTGCCCGCACTATACGAATATATATATATATATATATATATATATATATATATATATATATATATGTATACAGTGTGTACGAGTTACATTACTGGTTAAATTTAATGCACTTATTTTATTTACACCCTTTACATAAATAATTATAATTACCAATATCTGCGTACAAAACAGATTGACACGCCCAACAACGGTTAATAAGCCCATGAAATTGAGTATTTTTTTGTACTTAATCATTTAAATACCAGACAGTAAAATAATCAGTTTTAATTAGTGGTACTCATTTGTTTGCCAACTATAAATTCGAGAAATTCGAGACTAGATCGAGAAAAGGTAAGAAAAATAATGACGAGATGAGAGTGGATTAATTCTCGCCGTTTCTTGTGTCGCGGCATCTCTAATTAGCACAAAAGTGTCCCCTGTGGTGTACTCTCCACGCCAGTAATGAGTGCCCGTGATGTGACGCCTGGTAAACGCCCGCACGATACAAATATGTATCACCATTAATAATATCTGCATATAAAGCAGATTGGCATACCCAGCTAACTATGGCTAATATGCCGTGATGATATAATTATTTATTTATTTTAGTATTTCATTTTTGTCGCAGAAAATGGTTATGAAAACAGTACTCCTATGTACCTATAAATAAATTGTATTGCATAATAAAAGCTTATTGACGTAATATAATTATATCTGGATTTAAATGAGGAAAAAAACAACCTTTAAACAGTCCTACCATGGAATTTTGTATAAATATTAAAGACATTAAGCAATTTGTGTAATTTTATAGTAGGTACAAGGGTATTTAATCGTTGATCCTTCGAGTTTTGTTGAAATATATTATAACACATGTATACATTATACGTTTAAGTATTATTAGTTACAAATTGCCATAACTACATTGCAAATGAATTTGAATAATTACTTTTGATTACTTTTTAATATATAACAAAACTATATAATAAAATTATTATAATACGTTGTTATGTTAATTTGATATTCATTTCATACAATGAAATTTACATATACAAATAATATAAAACAATAATTGCAATCATTTAACTATCAAAGACTAAATAAGATGAGTATTCAAGGTCATTTGATTGAGGAAAAAAATATTTTACTCTTTCGTCCTACCATCTCTTATTGTTATTAGAAAGAGATAGAAACATAAAAATATTTATTTTAATTTTGCATATTAATTTTAATTATAACTACTAATTGCAAAGACAAAATGTCAAATAAAAAGAGTAGTTGTCAGTGTGCATATTTATTTATGAATCATACTGAACTTTTTTGGGCTTCAATATAACACAATCCTAGTTTCACATGTGTGTTTACCGAAACGTCAAAATTGTTCACTTGTTCCACAGCAAACATGATTTCCAATTTATGGGCTGTTGCATAAACCATACATAAGTACAGATCTAATCAAACATATGGATGAAGATTATGGTTTAGTATTCATTAAACATTGATGATATTGATCGGTATTGGTTACGAAAGTTGTTAATACTAACATAAAACTTGATTTTATGTTCTCTTATTAATTAGAGACAAGCTTTACAATTCTCAAGACACATAAAACATTATTTATGTATGCATAAGAAGAATTAGATAAACAAATTTTAGATATTTATGACTCTAGATAGATTTGATTGGTGTAATTGAAAATATTTTTAATTCTATTGATAAGAATCTCAATGTAGAGCATCTATTCTATATTCTATAATTAAATTACTCTTTCATAACATCAAATTGTCATCACACTTTCTAGTATTATTTCTTGATATGATAGATTTATACTTTACACTCAGAAATTCCTGGATAATTAAACATTAAAATTGGATTGGCCGAAAGTAAAAGTCAATTTCCATGGTATCAATATGGACATTATTCCCCCAGTTGAGTTCCTATTATTAAAAAAAAAAAAAAATACAAAAGTAACTAGTTATTTCGATGATTGTACAGAAAAACTCGGATTTTTGTCTTTCATGTTTCAATAAATTGCATTATATTGAATAAATTATATTATATTTAATAATTTTATTTATTTTGCTGTTAAATATTACGAATATTTATTCCTAATATTGCACTGTAATTGCCTTTATTTTTGTCAAGATTGTTTCAATAAATTCAAATATGTAATATAATGTGAATAATTTACCTAAAACAATAACTTATCATTATAAATATATACCTATTTAATTGTACTTGAAACATATCTATTTAATATGTTTTTCGCAATTAAAATTAATTCAGTATTATCATAAATTTTGTCAATTTTTTTTAGCAATTTATTTATTTTTATTTATTTAATATTATTTATCTTCGGAGACCGTTCCTGCTACAGGCCTAGCTACATACATGACCAAATAACAGTTTTCTGGATAGAAATACCCAGGTTTAATACAACTAATAGCAGGAAGATAGCACTAGTCGCTGGAGTCCAGTACCGCATATACAGGATGGTGGCGGTTAGGGGTGAACATAAGGATTTAACATGGGATTTTAGTATTTTGCAATTTACTGTTCTCCTGTTCTTTTTACGGCAAAAACTGTAGAGTACAAAATTGTTCAGAATTAAAATTTGCATACAAAAATGTATTTACATTTATTATTGTGTTTTTGGTTTCTTCACAATTTTAAAAAGAAATTTCAAAATTTCTGTTGTTTTGTAGCAATAGCCATTGAATATTTTTTTTCTGGTTGTCAAAAATTATTTATAAACGTCAACCATACGTTAATCTAACTTAAAAATTAAATAAAAACAAACAACTTTTAATTTTAATACGCATTTTTTATTAGGTATACCATTTAATAATAAACCAATTCCAAATGTATCAACTACGTAGAATTTTGATTTATCATAGCCAATACCATTTCTTCATTCACTTCGTTATAACGTCTTCTATTATTATTATTATTATTATTTCCTTCATTGCCTTCGTTCACAGCTACACTAGCTGTGTTCTCAACGTTTTTAGCAAGTTTAGAAATTGTTGCTATAATAGGAATTGGTGTATTTTCATACTTTATGGAAAACAAATCACGTATTCTTCTAAAACTATTTCCACCATAATAATTTTTTATAATGAAAACTCGTTCCTTATTCGAATAAATATTCATTATTAAATTAACTTTTTATTAGAGGAAATTTTGGAAATTTGACAGAAATTGAATGACATTATTATGTTTAAACATTTGAGTTATGTCATGGCTATCGCTACAAAATAACAGAAATTTTGAAATTTCTTTTTAAAATTGTGAAGAAACCAAAAACATAATAATAAATGTAAATACATTTTTGTATGCAATTTTTAATTCTGAACAATTTTGTACTCTACAGTTTTTGCCGTAAAAAGAACAGGAGAGCAGGAAATTGCAAAAAAACTAAAATCCCATGTTAAATCCCTATGTTCACCCCTAACCGCCACCACCCTGTATAGAAAGTTTGTCCGCACGGAAATGAATACATACATCACTTTCGACTTCCGCAACCAACGTGTTAAATCCATTTTCGGTGAAAAATGAGTTAAATACATGTACGAGTACATATATACCGGGTGTAACACGAAACGCAGGCCATAGGCGTTTACCATGAAAAAATAGTTTTTCCTTGCGCAAAAGTGACCTATTAGTTTTAAACAACAATGTTTCAAATATACGTTTTAGAGAATAAAATTCTGTAAACACATTTTATTTTGCATGTTTCGTAACTGGTCAAATTGAATTTAAAATTTTATAAAAATTACTTCTTTATAGTGTTGCCATGATCGTGACCATGTCATTGAATTAAAATAACAAACTAACAAATTTAATGACATTTACTTGTCAGAGATTATAAAATATAATTTGCATCAAAATAATACTCCTACTACTTAATAATAATAATAGTAATTTGTTACTTTTCTCCGAGTGAATAATTCTCCATTTTCAATAATAATAACTAACAGATACAGACAATTTGACAATTCGAATTTGTTCATAAAATTATATTTACTTTGGAAGTAAAATTTAATCATAGATTTTTATGAAATCGAGCCTTAAACATTTATTTGAAGTATTATTTTCTAAAATCAAAAGGCCGCTTTTACGCAAGGAAAAACTGGTTTCCCCTGTTAAACGCCTATGGCCCGCGTTTTGTGTCATATCCGGTATATCATTATAAGTTCTCATGACAATTCTCTACCCGTCTATAATAATAATTAAATACTGGAAAAATTTACTAATTCCGTTTAATAGTATATTACATCCGAGGTGGGAGATATTTCATTACAGCCGAGATAAAGTGCGAGGCTGTGATGAAACTTCCACCGAGGTTATGTATACTATTTTATTTACAATCATCCTTTTTTAAATCAATCATTGTCAAAATAAATCAATTAGTTATAAACTTTAATTTGATTAATATTTTTGCAGCTCTCTTAAAATTTGTTTAGCCTACTTAATTATAGGGATCTATGGCAATGTTGGTAGGCAAACATAAACATTGGGTGGGGTGGAAGTGTTTTGAGTCATTTCAAACTCAAGAGTCATTGGCAGTTAGGAATGACGTATTTTCCAACCTCTAAAAGGTTAGGAATCGCCATATTACTATAACGATTGTGAATAAAATCATTTATTTATCTTTATTAAAGATTTTATTCTTCCTACGATGTTTTTTCATGTCTTGTTTACAATTCGTACTCTATCAAAAGCTAAAATTCACTTAATTCACTTTCATATTCCATTAAATCTTACCCTTGGTTTCAAACTAACTCGATTTAAAGGGTTTTGATCCAATTGATTCAAATTTTGTATTTCACTATAAATATTAAACATTACACACAAAAACACACCTCTGTTCACTGGTATATGTCTTTACTATTTTTACGATGATGTCTGACGATTTTACCGGATCCGATAACTCAAATACTACAATTCAAAAAATTATAATTCTTTCGCATTGCTTTACTTTACATCCACGTGAAGAGATGATTAGATTTTGGTTATAATTGGTCAACCGTCAACCGGAAGTACCCTCGTTTTAAGATTTTAACAGTTTTTCTTGAAAAACACTGTCAAATGTCATTTCTCCATGTTTAATGTTATTATAAATATTAAAGAATATGTAGGGTTGAAATTATACAGGAATGCAGTCGAGTTCTGTATAATTTCAACCCTACATCACTACTCCAGTCGCTTAGATTTCTCTTCATTAAAGAATATTTTATTCTCTATACGATTTGATTACATTTTATCCTTCATATTTAATGAATATTGAGTTAAAAATTATAATTTAAATAAATAAATAAATATATCATCACGGCTTATTACCCGTTGCTGGGTGTGTCAATCTGCTTTCTACACAGATATCGGTAATGATGAAATATTTACACCGTGCGGGCGCTTACCAGGCGTCACCCACTCATTGCTGACGTGGAGAGTGCATCACAGGGGTCATTTTTGTGCCATTTAAAATTCGAAATATTTGGCGTCGGTCGGGATCGAACCCGGTTCCCCAGATTCGCGACCTGAGTTAAAAATTATAAAGAAATTAAATTTCATAAAGCATCTAGCTATGCTATAACCATGGAAGCCGCTACTATATTAAGAAAATGCTGATTGACAGATGTCAGTGTCAAGTGCAATTGACATGTTTGTGTTATAATTTTTCTGGAAATATAGAATCTCTTAGGTACATGAAACTGTCTGTATGGAATTTGTACAAAATACATAAAACTGACCGAAGTACATTTACTTGAAATATGGAATCTTGTGCAAGAAAATTTCTAGATGGAATTGGTACAAAATATATAGAACTGACGGAAGGTAACGTGCTGGCCACATCAGATATTTTTAATAATAATTGTATTGTTTATTCAGTGAGATTTACACACTGATATAAATTAATTTTTTTAATTATATTATATATTTTTTTAATATTGTCTGCTTTTATATTACATATTATTTACCATATTACAAAGTGAGAAATTTTATTCACATAGGAATTTTAAGTGACCCCATGAAATCTCATGCTCCATAAACAATTTTTTGTGACAAATTCATAGTAGCAAAACTATTGATTAAAATTGACACTAATCTCATTAATTATACAAAATTTTCTTGTAAATACTTCAAGAAGGAAATCTGTATTATATTAAGTCATTTCAAATTTAATCGTTCAGAGTTTAGATTTAAAAGATAAATTTCACTTAAAATTAATAATGCTATTTCTGACATAAATAAAGTTTACAAGTTAAGCTTATTGCTAGGATACAAGACTTTGAAAGTGACTTTGGAAACGAATAATAATTAATATGGAGGTGAAACTGTATCAATATCAATTTTTATAGTCTTGTAATTTTTATCGAAGTATATCTACAACGTTCCGACTTATACCATTTATGGAAATATGTAATTATAAAGAATTATCAACAAGTAGCGTTACAATGACATTTGGTGTAATACGAGTATTACAACTTGATACTGTAAAATGTATTTTTTTTATTTTGAATTAATATATTTTCTCTTTCAAAATTATTTTTAAAAATATGTATGACATTTTCAAAAAACATTTGATATAGAGCGTGTTTAAAAATAACGTTTAAATATTTAAACGACATACGGGATGACTGAAAAAATAGAGACATAGCTATTTTTTATTATGAATTTTCGACCAAAAATTTAAATTACAAAGTTGCGCGCGAAGTAAATGCCACGTTTTGGTGTGAAAAAAAAAATGCTTAATTCTACTGTCTGTTACACCGGACGTGAAATAATCGTTGATTTTTTAAAAGGAATTCTACATATATTTTTATATTATTATATTTTCCTTAGCTGTACAATGATGCCAAATACTTGCATTTTCATTTAAAAATAACCCAATGATTAATTATTTAAAATTATATTTTAATTGATTATCAGAGTTTGCCATCACATCTCTGTCTTCTTCGTTTAAATAAGTATTTTGACATTTACTGACGTCTCATTTGTTTTTGATTTTAATGTTAAAAAATTAAGAAAATATTATTTTAATTTTATTCTTTTATGAATTTTAGACAGTTTGAATTGTTCGAAATAATCAGAAACAAATAATACATCAGATAAACGGCAAAATATATCCTCAAACAAAGAAGGCACAATTGTTATGGCAAACTGATAATACACAAAGTATCATAATTTTAAAAAATTAATAACTATACTCTGTTCCATTTAAGCCATTCAGTAGTTGGAGCTGGCAACAGCGCAAACTTGAAGTAGCCGAAATTACATTGGGTAAACTTATCTCTTGTCTCCAATTTCAGCCAATCAGAGAGGTCAAAACTATTCCCTATGCTCTGCAATACTGAATAGCTTAAGTGGAACAAGGTATAGCTTATTATTGACGAAAATGTAAGTGTTTGGCATCATTGTAATGCTAATTTTGTAGTTATTAACGTCATAAAGCTGATATGAAGCAAATAATAGACGAGGTTGAATATTGTACATTTAACAGTATGGTATTATGAAAAATACTTTACGAAATTTCAAAATGTATGTACCATTTCATTTAAAAAACCAACGGATCGCCTCGATTTTTCAATCAACCGGGTCTGTTATTTGCATATCGGCCATATGAGGTTCAGTATTTTTTATAACAGAAAACACTTCTGTTATAAAAAATAACGACTCTTTTAACGCGTATATTAGTTGAGCATAGAGTGTTGTTAAAGCACATTTAACAGTATGGTATTATGAAATAGTTATTTATGTAACAAGTGTGTAAAGTAGTACTTTTTTGGTCGAGTGCGATGTTTGTTTGTTGTAGCACGAGACAAAAAATAGTATTTTACACACGTGTTGCATACATTTTCCTACAACCGAAATGGTATTGATGTTTCTCATAATACTGACTGTACAGGCATCCAGCAGCTTCAAATACTGTTAGTGCTCTTTCTCATAACACTGTACAAAATGTAATTTAAACACTTGTAAGAATCTCAGACAGACGATAATTAATCTTTTATAATGTAAAAATTGTACATTTAATATTAATATTAAAAATTAGGTTAGGTTAGAATACATGTCAAAAAAAATGTTAATGTTCTTAAAAATTAGATTAGTACTCAATCTGTTAAAAAATTTTTTAGATTTGTTTCATTTACAGTGTATATTCATATCTCTTAATAAATTTTATTACTTTCATTATTATTTACTACTTAATTATATACTTGACAGGTAAATGGGTAAATTAACCGAATTTAAATGTTACCTAGCAACGCTTATTTACTTTTCAAGCACTAGTGCGTGAAAAGTAAATAGGCGTTGCTAGGCAACATTAAAATTCGGTTAATTTACCTGTCAATTAAATAATTAGATAGTAAATAATAGTAAAAGTAATAAAATTTATTAAGATATATTAATATACACTATAAATGAAACAAAGTAATATTTTTTTAACAGATTGAGTACTAATCTAATTTTTAAGATCATTAAATTTTTTTTGACATTTATTCTAACCTACTTTTTAATATTAATATTAAATGTACAATTTGTACAATTCTAAAAGACTAATCCACTTCTGTCTGCGATTCTTCCAATTGTTTAAGTTATATTTTGTACAATATTATGAGAAAGAGCACTAACAGTCTTTGAAGATACTGGATGCCTGTACACTCGGTATTATGAGAAACATCACTAACATTTCGGTTGTAGGAAAAATGTTGTATGTTGTAAAATAGTATTTTTTGTCTCGTGCTAAAATTTCGCACTCGACTTGTGCATAAATAACTATTACGAAAATATAAATCATTTCATTCAAAAAGCCCAACCGAGATTTCGGCGAAACCGGAAGTAGAATTCAAGATCTTTTTGCGCCATAAAGTGATGTTTAATTTCGCGCGCAACTTTGTAATTTAAACTACTTATAGGTCTAATATTAATTTTAAAGAAAATAGCTATTTGTATCTATTTTTTCAATCGTCCTGTATAATATGATCAAAAAATGAATCGTTACAGCTCTGCCCTTTTACAATGGATACCATCGGACATATTTTTATTAACAACTCGTAATATTTGAACTAAAATTTTGAAACTTAGTGTTTGCGATACTATTTATTTAGATCCAACTATTTTACTTTTACGATTTAATTGAATTATCAATTTTTATTTCAGTAGAAAATCAATGAACTTATTTTTTCAATGTTATAACCATTTTTAATAATATCCTGTTCTTTTCTGGCGCAACGAAACAAATTTCATTCGTGCTACACTTAAATCAATCGTCACAACGGTTTCATTCATGAGTAATGAATACATCAATAACATCTATAAAGATATCTGAGATCTGTTTCTGTATCTGTTGTGCATTGAGAAAGAGCTAGTCGCGTGCGAACTCACACTGCGAGAGCAAAACATCGCCTAGTGTCGTAACTGACAGCTTCCTCGTCTGCAGGATAGAGAAACAGATCTGAAACAACATCGGTGACACTTCGAAGAACACGATCAGCTGATTTGCATGAAGCAGACGAGATGATAGATGAATGTGTAATGGAAAACAAATTGTTAAGATTGTTAAAGATGTTTAGTGAAAATGAAGAAATTCAATTCAGATTGCGGAAGTTATGAGGTTTGATTCGAAAATTAGAGAGAATTTTTAAATGGGATACTATACCGTAGAGAAAATTTATCTCCATTAGATAAAAAAGTTAAAATTTACATAAATTAAAATGTATTAATGAAAAATAAATATTAATTCTATCACAAACTACAAGCAATGGAAAGTTTGTGTGACATTTCATGTAATGGAGCAGTTTTATTGATTGGCTGATTTTAAAAACAAAATGCGC
>OY720450.1:63668844-63761344 GCA_963082715.1 Harpalus rubripes
AATATATAATTAATTCTAAGAGAGGATGAATCCTATGTCGTCAAAAACGGATAAAAATTCTTTTAAAAACCACATTGTGTTCATCCTAGATTTTTCTTTAAACAAACAATAAATTAACAATTGTTTTTTCTAATATTTTCACTGCCTTCATTTTATACTACACTGTTCGAAAAAGAGTACCTGTTAATATTCTTTTAAAAGAGTGTTACAATTTTTATTCTTATAAGTGTACAATAAAACACTTTATAAAAATACTATTACCCGAAAATGTATTTTGCAATAAAGAGCAAGAGTAAAATTTTATCGACTTTCAATATCTACTTTTTTGAGGACTTATTATTCTTTAATTCATTTAATTTTACGCTTTAATTTATAATTTTTCCGAGTACACTAATAAATATAATAAATTACGAAAATTAGTGCACATTTTATACTTTTTGTACGCATTTCTAACTTTTTAAAAGTATATATTTAATCAAAAACACTGGAAATGGCACAATGTGCACCATGACCGGGTAATTTCCCTCCCCCAAACATGTTCATTCCCGACTAGTTGAGTTTGAGATCGAGTTGAAACACATTAGTACGCCAGGTTATATTCTGATGACTTCAGTTAGGTGTTCTTTGATTTACTGATGTGTAAGTGATTCTAAATTGGTGGTCCAAGTAATAGATGACGAAATAACTATCAATGATTTAGGTAAGTTTTATTTAAATACAGTGCTCACTTAAAAAAAGGAAGTTTGTATTATTGTTGCAGATGAGTCTTTATGAAATACAAAGATAATTCTTCGACCCAGCTTTGCTTTACGAAAATTATTATACATAATTATTATAAAGAACCAATGAATTACACGGTGACAGATTATCAATGAATAATTTATATTTAGGTCTTAGTACATGTTTTTTTGTAAAAATTAATCTAAATAAATTGTATTAGCATCAAGTATATTTTGTATATAAATTTTTACCCGAAATCAAAATTAAATGGAATAGTTTTTGTGATTATAATGTAATCTAATATAATTTATTTATTTATTCCCCATTTTTATTCATTATTGGGAAAATAAAGCACCCTAAGTTGATTAAAAATAGTAACACAAAGTATTAAATTTTACCCGTATTAGTTTCTTTTTTAGAACTATAATATGTATTATGTATACGTTTTTGCTTAAAATTGTATAATTCAGTATTTTACTTTATTTCTATTACTGAATAAAATGCCCTTTTCGATTTACTCTTATTATAGAGCGTTATATGGCCTTGGTCTTATATAAACAATAAGAGTAAAAAAGTGCTCTTTTTTGAACAGTGTAACAGTCAATTAAACTTCTTAAAAATAAAATTAATGTTTTGAAAAGCAAAATGTATTTTTAATACCAAATTAGTGTTAAACATTGAATAAAAACTGTTTTTTTTCGATCGGACGAAAACTGACACGTTTCCGGTGTGTTTTCGAACCGAAAAGTGCATTGTTCCGGTAGTTTAGTGTAGTTGCTAGGCAACGAAAAATAACAGTCCGGGCATATTTTTTCCGGCGCGTGGCAAAGTATTCCCGGACAGTACGCGGTTCATTGTTTCAAATATATTTTGACTTTTATGAAAATAAATAAACAAGCCATAGTTACGCTATCCTCAGATATTTTTATCAAAACAACTCAATAATCTTATGTCTTGTTTGTTGTCTGACATTTATAAATGAAATATAAAATAAATAATAACTGAACATAAACCGATCGAAAAAAAAAATTGTATGTGTACCACGTAGGAAAAGTGACTCCCCGGACTCCTGGTGTTGCTGGCCTCGCCTAGGGCTCCACTATCGTCCGGGAATATATCACTTTTCCTACTAGATGCACAATATACTAGCAACAAACATTATATTTAATTGTCAAATACCTTATTTTTGTTAAAATAGACTTTAGAAGCAGGCGTTACGAGTAATAGGTATTTGTATATCATGTGTTGAAAGTAGCTCTTACAGACCGAAGCTAGATATTCCCTCTCGAAAGTTGTGAGGGCTGCATCTACACTATTATTCACGAAAGATGACTATTCAAGGTCATTTGTCCGAAGAAAGAACACACAGCATTTTATAACAGTGCCTTAGCAACATTTTGTATTAGAAAGAGAAAGATTATTTGACCTATGTCTATTTAATTTATGTGGTGTGACAGATATACGTAAATAATGGCATTACTTTCTAACACACTATAAATAATAATAACATATGTCGTAGAATTACAGATACCTAATTATCTACGAAACTGCCCTCTGTGCTAATATTTACCCAGTGGCGTTGACGTTTAAATCAAATTATTATTGCTTGGTTTATAAGTTAAGTCTATGTTTTTGTATTTTGCAAAAACATAAGTGAAAAACATACATCTTTCAGAAAGGCATTATTTAGAAAGAAACATAATTTTCAAATTAATTACTCTTATTTTTTCTGTTAAAATGTGTCCATAAATATTTCATATTGCACGCCTATGCATATGAAATGCAATGAAGTTATCTGCAAGTAATATTACATCAGATGGCTCACGAATGACCTTGAATAGTCATCTTTCGTGAATAATAGTTTAGTTGAATTTTTCAAAGACTACGTTTATCTCGATAATTCAAGCGGCTTCAAGTATATTATGACTTGAAAAATCCTATTGGTTTATCTCAGCGGATTGAAAATAGGAATTGAATTATTTACAATCTTCTTTAAATTCGTAGCGACTAAAAAAAGATAGTTAAATACTCGATTATACAGACAAACAGGGAGAGGTATATGATCTATAACCCCAAAATCTAAAAACTGTCAAGTTAGTATTTGTCTTCTCTTTCAAAAACATTAAAAAAACATTCATTTCTTCATCACTCCAAATATTTCGCTTTTCGACAATTTTACTAAGTTTTATATCGCGACTTTTATAAAATGAGGTAAACTGCAACATATTGCGGATGTTCGCATGCGTAGTTACATTATTTGAAGCTTCACTGTTTATTTCGACATCAGTCAAGCCGCTTCGTAAGTCCAAGCCTGCTATTTTATAGACTTGACATTTTCAGCGACTTGAAATATTAATCTCAATCGTTTATTTCGAAGATTGAAAAGGGATTTACTAAATTCAAACGTCGAGATAAAACAAGTCAAAGATACTTTCAACCAGAGGTATACACAGCGTTTATTTCTACGATCAGAAATATTACTTAACCGATTTTTAATTGTAATTGCCTAATAAAAATTTTCACTTTTATCATCACATCAATAAAACTGAAAATTTAGGTAACTAGAAAAACAATATACTGGTTACTGGTCTGCAAAAAGCTTTGGGTCGCAATTAATTACTTTCTGTAACAATATATCGTTCAAAAAGCCTTCTTTATTATTGCTTGTAGAAAAAATGTGGGTCCGTGAAGTTGGAGTTACAATATCACAATGCCACATCTTGCTTCACATAGTTATATTTTGCTCATTTTTTGCTATTTTTGCTGTACATCATGAAATTTTTGCTATAGCTATTCTCAAGTTATAAACAAATAAAAAATGTAACTCCATCTTCACGCTGGTGTTACAACTAACTTAAATCGAAAATTCTTTGGCACTGCCATATTTTGCTCATTTTTTGCTATTTTTTGCTGTATAGCATTAATTTTTTGCTTAATCCATTCTTAAGTTATAATCAAATTAAAAATGTAACTCCATCTTCACGCTAGAGTTACAACTGACTTAAATCAAAAATGTTTTGGTACTGCCATATTTTGCTCATTTTTTGCTATTTTTTGATGTATAGCATTAATTTTTGCTTAATCCATTCTTAAGTTATAAAAAAATTAAAAATGTAACTCCATCTTCACGTTAGAGTTACAACTAACTTAAATCAAAAATGTTTTGGTACTGCCATATTTTGCTCATTTTTTGCTATTTTATGCCGTATAGCATTAATTTTTTGCTTAATCCATTCTTAAGTTATAAACAAATTAAAAATGTAACTCCATCTTCACGCTAGAGTTACAACTAACTTAAATCAAAAATGTTTTGGTATTGCCATATTTTACTCATTTTTTGCTATTTTTTGCTGTATAGCATTAATTTTTTGCTTAATCCATTCTTAAGCTATAAACGAATTAAAAATGTAACTCCATCTTCACGCTAGAGTTACATCTAACTTAAATCAAAAATGTTTTGGCATTCCCATATTTTACTCATTTTTTGCTATTTTTTGCTGTATAGCATGCATTTTTTGCTTAATGTAACTCCATCTTCACGCTACAGTTTTAGGAATGCATACGAAGTCCTAAATACACACATATCAATCAGTACATTTCTTGGCATATACATTTTTCTATCGTACAAATATGTTACTTGAAGTTATATTGCCCTGGAAACAAGTAACTGTATAAAGATAGGAAATGAAGAAAGTAACAACTTTTGGACAAAAAAAGGTTTGAGACAAGGATGCCCGCTCAGCCCTACCCTATTTGCATTGTATATAGGAGACTTAGAGGAGTACTTTAAAAAGAGACAGACGGGAGGAACGGTAATGGGAAATGTTAAATTCTGGTCACTAGCATATGCGGACGATATAGCACTATTAGCAAGAAATGAGGTAGAGATGAAATCTATGATGAAAGGACTACAGAAATACCTACAGAGAAAAATACTTCAATTAAACCCAGCGAAGTCAAAAATAATGATTTTTAAAAAGGGAGGAAGAGAGACGAAAGAACATTGGGAATGGAATGGAGAAAAAATCGAAAAAGTAAATACTTTTAAATATTTGGGTTATTACTTTCAAAGAAATAACAGCGAGGAAGAACATATAAGGCAAATAACTAAAAAAGCAGCGATTATAATGGCACAAGTATGGGGAATAGGAGAAAGAAAATTTAAAGAAAGTTTTAAAACTAGAGTAATGATGTTTGACTCAATGGTAAAAAGCGTGATGTTCTACGGAGTAGAGATATGGGGCTGGAAAGAACAACATAAAATAGAAAACATGCACGAAAAGTACTTACGATGGATACTGGGTTTGGACATTCAAACACCGAAGTACATTATACGGGAGGAGACAAAAAGAAACAAAATGAGAGTTGATGCGGGTAGAAGAGCAATAAGATATGAAGAAAAAATAAGGAGAAAAGATGACCAATCAATCCTAGCGCAATGTTGGAGAGAACTAAGAAAAAAGGAGCGCAACAATCAAGAACCAACAAAGTGGCAAGAAAAGAGGCAAAGATTTTACGAAAGAAATGGATACTCACCACGAGAAGTAGAAAGACTGAGACAAGAAGGAACTAATATAAACAAAGAATTAATTAACAGAGACGAAGTAAATCAAAAACAAGAACAAGAGAGTAGAATAAAGAACTCAACATATAACCCTTTTTACAAATATATCAAAACATGTGATCTGCCAAAGTACATGAGCAGAGAGAGTCGAGCGGAAGCGATAAAAATAATAGCGCGCTTCAGATGCGGCAATGAAGAAAATGCGAACAAGAAATGGATGTCGAAAGAAAATAAATTATGTAGAATATGTAAAAGGAAAGAAGAGACAATGTGGCATATAATGTACAAATGTGAGGAAGCAAAAAAAGAAAAAAGAAGAATGGATGTTATCCTACACGAGTCGGGCCAAGGAGAAGAATGGATGAGATTTATTTTAGCTAAGAGGGAAGAAAAAAAAAAGAAAAATGACATGTAAATATTAATACACGTGATTATTTATGTACTATTTTTGTAGATTCAGGCCTTGGGGCAAGAATAAACAATATTATTAATTAATATTATTATATTGCCCTGTTCATTTCTCGCCATGTACATTTGTTACTGTGTACAAATCTATACCATGAAGTTGCTGCGCTTCAAAGAATTCAAACTTGGCGCGTTAACTACATCTCGAATTACACTTCAAAAACAAAACGTATTTTAATAAAAACATGTGTAATATTTGCATTATGTTTTAGGCTAACTTTACGTTTCTAGTTTTTATTAAAAGGAATAAAATATATTTTATTTTCGAAGTGTAATTCGAGATGAGATAACGCGCCAAGTTCGAATTCTTTGATGGGCAACTTCATGGTATAGATTTGTACAGTCACGAATGTACAAGGCCCAAAATGTATAGGCAATATAACTTTAAAGCAGGGGTGGGCAAAAGCCGGCCCGTGGGCCGGATCCGGCCCTTTTGCTTACTTTATCCGGCCCGTTGAAAAATCCCGCATGCAATTTTCTTAAATATAGTGCATTAATACTAGACCTGCATTCTGAATTCCAAAGAAGATTTCAAGATTTCAAAGCTATTGAAAAACCTTTATCATTAATTAGTCAACCTTTCAATTTCGATGTGCAAGAAGCCCTGTTGAAATTCAACTAGAACTAATTGACTTACAGTCAAATAATTTACTAAAAGAAAATTTTCACTCAAACGAATTGAGTGCTTTCTACGGTGCTTTGAATACAGAACATTTCAAACATTTTTTGAACTATGTTCAAAAATACCTAGTTTTATTTGGTTCGACATATATTTGTGAAAGAACTTTTTCTTTAATGGTTGTCACGAAAAATAAATATCGATCACAAATTACTGACGAAAACCTGCACTCGGTATTAAGGATTGTTACAAGTGATTTGGATCCCAATTTTGAAGAAATAATATCAAATGAACGTTCGAGATTTCACTTTTCGCATTAACTATAAGTATTCTATTTTAACGTTTGATGTTTGTCTTTTCTTTTTATAATTCTATTTACTTTTTACTATTATATTTACAAAATGCAATATAAATATAAAAATGTAATAACTATGATCAAAATAAAATAATTTGTATCGTTAAGATATAAATAAATAACAAAATAAAATCTTTCATTAACTGATTTCCTTTATAGTCCTCCGGCCCGGGAGACATTTTGAAAATTTCATTTTGGCCCGCGCTTAAAAGTATTTGCCCACCCCTGCTTTAAAGGATATATTTGCACGTTAGGAAAATATACATGCCAAGATATGTATAGAGTGATATACTCGTATGTGCAATTTGGAATTTGTATTCCAAGCCGAATTTTTTGCTATAGTTAATCTCAAATAAATAAAAAATCTGGTGTGGCTAACACAATACCTCCCGCCATTAACCGCCCGAGTCACAAAAAATATTAAGCTAATCCTTATTTTTAGATTAGCGAATTTTACTTTGGAAGTGTATTTCTTAAAATATAGTCTAATCTAATAATCTAATCCAAGTAACTACCTTTTTTGATAATAAAATGAAGATTATATTTTAAATACCGGGATAGAATAGAATTCACTAATCCAAAAATGAGGATTAGCTTAAACTTTTTTACGAGTCCTTAATTTTTATTAATCTAAATACATACCTACATATTTACTTTTGCTGGAAACTGTATTGAATTCCTTTCCTATTGTTCTATTTACTTTTTTCTTTTAAATACGTTACTATTATTAATTTGAAATGATTAGTTCATTGACAGTGACATTTATCTGTCAGTTACATACATTTGAATAACTGTGTAAGGAGTTTTGTTTGTTTAAAGCGTAGGCTCTGGGATTTAAACTATAGATAATTTTATAACTTTATCCATAATATATGTAGAAAAAGTATTAATGCAAATCTGTAGAAAACTTAATAATCTTTAATTTTTATAATAATGTTAATTTCGAAAAAATATCATTTAGAGGTATTTTTCGAAGAGAAACTATTTTGAGTTTCCTATAAAGTGCCATTTCCTGTTATCTGATTTACATCAAAATATAATGGACTCTTTCCATAATAGAAAAAGTTCGAAATACAAGGTTTCAAAATTTTCTGAATAATAGTATTTGAGTTAGAGTGAGGATCCACACACATATACACATACAGACATCATCGTGTAAATGTTAAAATTGGTTTCTAGGGACCTTAGAACCTGTTCATGTACCAAAATCTCGATATGCGATTTTTAGGACGATACCTATACCTCCCTTACCAATGGTAGCGGGAGGTAAAAAACTAACTTAAATAGAAACTTGCCGCTATTAATATCTTGTTAAATTCATATTTGGATGAAAGATGAAGAATATGGAATGAGAATAAACATACAGATAATTAAAGTAATGAGAATAGCTACGGAAGAGGAACCCATATACATATGATTGGAAGCAGATAGGGTAAAACAAGTAAGTATTTAGGTATCTATTTATCGTAATCAAACCATACATAACATAGTTATTAAAAATACAAAATATTTTTTTATTTATTGTTAACCCACTCAACAGTAACTAATATAATATCGTTAATTTGGTAGTAATTAGGCCAGGTACATCACTTGGCATTAACTAGGACGGCGAGAAAAACAAAACCCTGGCAGAGAAGTGATCTAGCTAAATTGTACTTTTCCAGAAAATTCACAATTTAGAGCTGCTGATGTTGCTTTAGCCAGGTCTCCTCTCGTGCATTCCTTTTGTAAGTTGGTGCCAATGAGCAGGTGAGCAATTGTTTGTTTGTACGTGGCCACATGACCAGAGATGCCAACAAGAACTTCACCTAATGCACAGAACTCACTTTAGGAAATTCGGGAGGTATTGTTGATGAGTTGTGTGCGATAGGTGACGTTATTGATGGTATTTTTTAAAGTAAGTAAATAGTTACATGAAAATAAAGTGATTTTTGTCCAGGTGGCGGAAAACTTTCAAATTACACTATGAGAAGCCGCTTCATGAAGTGGATGTCCTTTTCGTGAAATGTATAATTACATCTTCTGGATTCAACATATACATGTATCATATAATATTTTACATAAAATTTTAAAATAAAAAATTCTTCTGCAGTGATGGATTTACGCATAGGCACAGTAGGCACGTGCCTACGGTGGCAAATTTTCGGGGGCGGCAATTTTTTTTTAGAAATGTAAATTTTAATAATTATTCGCCGATCAAAAACCGCGACGTTTTCTGATGTAAATTCATATAAAGTAAGATTTTTTAAATAATTTTTATTATTCTGGTGCATTTGTAATTATCGTGTTTTTCAGGGACTTAGGTGATGAAATATGTGCTCTATTTTCAACAAATATCCAAATAATAGATATCATGTTTTATACTTTTCAGGGCCGGCTTGAGGCAGGTGCGAATGGTGCAACGCAACCGCATCAGGCCCCAGCCTTCAAAGGAAAAAAACCCCCGCGATTTGTAAACAATTCATATGTATTTACTACTAATTAGTTCAATATTTTTGTATTCTTTAAAATTTTAATCTTACAACTCTTCAGATTAAAAAGAAAAATTTGATTTCTACAATAAAATTATTGATTACAATAATGAAAATGACTATTTACATAAATAATTATATATTTTAGTTTTAAATTTATCACACTCTTCTTAATTTGCCGTCCATAGTAATGTCTAAGCAGCGTAATGCTTTGGCGGTCATTCAATCTCAAAATCTTATGTACCTAACACAAAATGAAAGTGGCAAGAAGTATTGTGCTAGTCACAACTTTATTTATGAGATTTGAAAAGCTGTCAATCTGATGGTGCAGGTCTTAGATGTTCGTAGAAACTACCTATACAGAAAAATAATTTGAATATGAATTTTTACCTCTCGCCAAGAGAGGTATTGGATTCATGCTAAAAATCGCATATCCAGATTTTAGTGAATAAGCACGTTTTAAGGTCCCTAGAATCCAATTATAACATTTTAACGATGATGTCCGTATGTGTGTGTGTGTGTGTGTGTGTGTGTGTGTGTGTGTGTGTGTGTGTGTGTGTGTGTGGATGTGTGGATGTTGGATCACGATTTCTCAAATACTATAAGACTTAAGACATTTTTAACTACGGATTCCTCAATCTAACAATAATGGGAAGAGTTGATTAAGTTTTGGTAACAATTGGACAACGGGAAGTAGTAGTTTCAAGAAAAAAATCATCTAAATATTATTTATCGAAAATTTATGTATATACTTATATTAAAGAACGTTAAATTCTTTATTCGATAAATATGAATTCATTATTGTATCTTCTATAGATTTAGAGATAAAGAAATGCATATAAAATAATTTGGTGTAAAAATTCTCCGATCAAACTACTTCAAGGCAAGAAATTCAAATGTTTGTAATTGACACATAAGTGTCACTGTCAAAAATATTTGTATGCCACTGTCAAAAATATTTGTACATTATTATGAAGATTATGAAAATAAAAAAAGTCAACAACGCAAAAGAATATACGTAAAAAAGAATATAAAAGGAATTTGCGAAAAAATTATGAATATAAAGAAAAAGAAAAGGAAAGTAGAAAAAGAAAATTTCAAAATATTGAATATAAAGAAAATGTATGTATTGTACACAATTTATATTAAAATATCCCATAGATTTTGCAAATATATGTTAGAATTATTTTGTAGTGAGACTTGAATATATGTATTTGTATTTAAAAATATTTTTCGTTTAATGCGTAAAATCAAGTAAAATATCTGGCGAGAGGTTATGTGCTGGCCACATCAGATTTTTTTTCTGGGGAACCGGGTTCGATCCCGAACGACGCCAAATTTTTCGAATTTTAAATGGCACAAAACTGACTCCTCTGTTGCACTCTCCACGCCAGCAATGAGTGCCCGTGAGGTGACGCATGGTAAAAGCCCGCACGGTTCAAATATGTCATTATCATTACCGAAATCTGTGTACAAAGCAGATTGGCACACCCAGCAATGGGTAATATGCCGTGATGATATATTAATTTATTTTTTATTTTTGATGAATTAGAAATATTTTTACTGAAGTTTTTTTTTTAAAGAAAAGCCGGTTTATAATTGATTGACCCTCGAGTATTTCTGTTATTTTCAAGAGCACCACAGTAAAATCTTGCACATTACCCAACAAAAGATCAAGCCAGCGCTGTCGGTAATTGTAACGTATCTTTAATTTTACATTTATTAAATTATTAAAAATTCAAACTTATCTTAATTTAATCAAAAATAAATCAAAAGCGAAAAGTGGAAATATTAAAAAAAATAATATTTCACCATTTCTATTGTAATTTTTGGTTAATATTTAAAAATTTATTTTATTTCGTCCGTTTAATGGCGGGAGGTATTGTGTTAGCCACACCAGATTTTTTATTTATTTGAGATTAACTATAGCAAAAAATTCGGCTTGGAATACAAATTCCAAATTGCACATACGAGTATATCACTCTATACATATCTTGGCATGTATATTTTCCTAACGTGCAAATATATCCTTTAAAGTTATATTGCCTATACATTTTGGGCCTTGTACATTCGTGACTGTACAAATCTATACCATGAAGTTGCCCATCAAAGAATTCGAAATTGGCGCGTTATCTCATCTCGAAGTACACTTCGAAAATAAAATATATTTTATTCCTTTTAATAAAAACTAGAAACGTAAAGTTAGCCTAAAACATAATGCAAATATTACACATGTTTTTATTAAAATACGTTTTGTTTTTGAAGTGTAATTCGAGATGTAGTTAACGCGCCAAGTTTGAATTCTTTGAAGCGCAGCAACTTCATGGTATAGATTTGTACACAGTAACAAATGTACATGGCGAGAAATGAACAGGGCAATATAACTTCAAGTAACATATTTGTACGATAGAAAAATGTATATGCCAAGAAATGTACTGATTGATATGTGTGTATTTAGGAGTTCGTATGCATTCCTAAAACTGTAGCGTGAAGATGGAGTTACATTAAGCAAAAAATGCATGCTATACAGCAAAAAATAGCAAAAAATGAGTAAAATATGGGAATGCCAAAACATTTTTGATTTAAGTTAGATGTAACTCTAGCGTGAAGATGGAGTTACATTTTTAATTCGTTTATAGCTTAAGAATGGATTAAGCAAAAAATTAATGCTATACAACAAAAAATAGCAAAAAATGAGTAAAATATGGCAATACCAAAACATTTTTGATTTAAGTTAGTTGTAACTCTAGCGTGAAGATGGAGTTACATTTTTAATTTGTTTATAACTTAAGAATGGATTAAGCAAAAATTAATGCTATACGGCATAAAATAGCAAAAAATGAGCAAAATATGGCAGTACCAAAACATTTTTGATTTAAGTTAGTTGTAACTCTAACGTGAAGATGGAGTTACATTTTTAATTTTTTTATAACTTAAGAATGGATTAAGCAAAAAATTAATGCTATATATCAAAAAATAGCAAAATATGGCAGTACCAAAACATTTTTGATTTAAGTCAGTTGTAACTCTAGCGTGAAGATGGAGTTACATTTTTAATTTGATTATAACTTAAGAATGGATTAAGCAAAAAATTAATGCTATACAGCAAAAAATAGCAAAAAATGAGCAAAATATGGCAGTGCCAAAGAATTTTCGATTTAAGTTAGTTGTAACACCAGCGTGAAGATGGAGTTACATTTTTTATTTGTTTATAACTTGAGAATAGCTATAGCAAAAATTTCATGATGTACAGCAAAAATAGCAAAAAATGAGCAAAATATAACTATGTGAAGCAAGATGTGGCATTGTGATATTGTAACTCCAACTTCACGGACCCAAAAAGGGTATCTTATATAAAATATTCGCATTTGTAGTTGATGGAGGGTAATGTGCTGATCACATCTAAATTTTTTATAATGTGTGCCAATCTGCTTTGTACGCAGATATCGGTAATGATGATGATATATTTGTACCGTGCGTGCGTTTACCAGGCGTGACCTCACGGGCACTCATTGCTGGCGTGGAGAGTGCACTGAATTACTTTTTTATTTCTAAGTGTTCATTAATTTTATATTCTGGAACATGCTATATTTATATCGTCGATGAAAAACATTCGAAGTGTGATATTTCCCCTTGATCTCACCCTATTGTAGTTATCCCAACCGCCGCATGTCGCTGCATTCGCTTGCTGACGATGCGTTTTTGTCAGATTCACTATCAGATGAAGATCGTATCAGAATATCTGTTACCATTTGCTATTGTACGACGAACGACGTATGCCCCCGGATTCCACTGTCGACATGAAAGGAAAATGCTCCAAGAATGTCTGCTTGAATTTTACCAAGTCGGTATTTTTGTAATTTGGAGTAAATTAGGGAGAATTTTTTGATACAGACTTTTGATAAAATCACATTAAAGAATAGCTGGACTCTGTTTTAAAGATTCTCTGATTGTAGATTTCAAGTTTTTGGTTTATTCGTTCTGACTTTGATCTGGGTTGTGCTGTTTTACAGTTATGTATTGTCTAAATTCCAACTAAGAAAGAGTTATGGTCGTCAAAAATTATACTTTATTCACATAGCATAGAAATGTTACCGTTATTAATCATAAATTCTATTTGTTCTTTATTTTAAGATGTGCCATTCTATAGTTTTTATAAAAGATTTTCAATTTATACTGACTTCTAAATTAATTAAATAAGGAGTGGAATTTCCTTATAATCAATGTGTCATTTCAAATTTTTCCTAAAGCGCAGTTAAGCTTTTATAAGTTATGACGGAGTATTTTATATTACAAGCCAGGAAATACGATTTTAACTGCTGAAAGGAGGAAACGACTGGCGAGTCGATCAGGCGAACCTGTCACCTTCTTGAGGCAGTAGAACAGCTACTTGGGCGAGTATTGTACAATATTTTATTTGTTACTTATAAATCAAATTTAAAATTATAACCAAAATCTGTCAATTGCATTTTTTGTATCTGCAGTTGGGTGCTCAATCGTAAGCGACTGGACTTAGTGTGCAAAATTTAATATTAGCGCAAATCACAATTGTGCACTTATTTTTAATTTGTACGCTATTAATAGAAGAGAATTTTCAAATATCAACAATGCTACTAACAACTACAGGTTAGTTGTTAGTAGCAACTTAGTAGCTTGTGAGTATTGATATTTCATTTGATTAAATCGAGAAACTGATGGATTTATTGTTAAATAATGAACTATAACAAAAATGTATTCGCCATCGCCATTTAATTTCTTTCTTACATAAATATGATTACATTACCAAATTACGAGGCGCGGTTCAAAATTAAGGGCCGATTATACGTATAAAAGGCGATTGACAATACTGATTGGTTCGTGCGTGCGTAGTAGCCTTAACGTGTTTGTTAGTTTGTTGGAAATGTAACCTCCATATTGCCGTCAGCTGATTGTTTTTATTAAGAGCTACTGCTTTGGCGCAGTCGTCCTTTGTAAAACTCACCTCGCGGCTCGTTTTCCAAGAACTCGTACGTTAACAGATTGCCTTATGATACTTTGTATTTTAATATACAATTATAATATAATAATATTGTTGACTTATCGTGAATGAATTATCAGATAAAAAATGTGACTTGTCCTTTTCTTCACAAAATGTTTATATAATTGAACACAAAATTAGAAACAGAAAATAGATTAGAGTCATCAGGTATATATTCCATAGAGTGCAAAATTTCTAAATCTAAATACATAGGGCAAACCAAACGTAAAATCAAAACACGTATCAAGGAACACATGTACCATCTAAAGAACAAAAACACATTTAAATCATTACATCATCATAACACAGACCATAATTTCAGTTTAGATGTAAAATGTGAAAAATCATGTAATAATTATAAACTAAATATGTTAGAAGCCATAGTCATGAAGAAAAATTGTAAACAATTGTTAAACACAGACCTTTCTCTTTTAGATAATCTCCTCCGCAAATTTGTGAAACCCATTGGTTGATACATCCCCCAATCATGTACCGCTATAATCTTAGGAATACCGTTTCTTTTACTGTACAACTGATGATAGCTACAGTGTAGCCGAAATGTACATTTTGTAAAAATAAACATTTTATGAAAAAAAGGACAAGTAAGGAAAAAAAATGTGTCGTGCGAAATTAAGAACAATTATCCGCTCGCAGAAATTGGAACATTCACTAAATACCCTGTGCTAAATTACTCGTTTATGAATAAAATATTCTTAATTCGCTTGACCATAAATAATTAATATTTAGGCAGAACGCGTTTTTTAAGAAAGATGATTTATAAATATGCTCCAATTTTTTATATCATGAAGTATTAAGATATATAGAGTAATTACCTAAAACGGGTATGATAAATCATACAAAATAATACATATATTTTCGAAACTGCCTCATGTTTTCACGCAAATAAATCTACAATGGAAAATGATTAATTACAAGTAATGTATATTTTAAGTAACTTAATTTCTAAAATATAACATAGAGAAGTAAATCTTTCTAATTTTCATTCTAGATTTAGAAGGAAAATAATTAATAATTAAAATTTTATATGTCTCAATAATACGAGTACCATTATTCTGTAAGATCGACATGTAATTTAAAATTTCATATTATTGAATATTTAAATAACTCAAAATATGTTAGCAAATATTTTATTTATATTATATATCTACGCACCCTCTTCTAAAGCTATAGAATTCCTTCAGCTCCGAGATGAAAATCTTACCTACATCTTATCTTGGAATATGGATGGCAGCATCAAAGTGTTGAAAGAAGTGTTTAGTTTCCAGGATTATCATACGTCTTTTTGATAAGTTTTTTGGAGTTTTATTTCAGGGTTGACAATAAAAATGTGACAGTAATTTGTTCCACTTTTTTACTGTCGAAATATCTCGGGAGAAAAAACTGAATTTTTGTAACACAAAGGGTAGCTATTCAACCCTTAAATGTTTTGTGCATTCTTCTCATTTTTACCACACTGATATTTTTTAACTTTTGAACAGTAATATATATTTACTTTTCAATTAAAAAAAAAACTGAGAAAGAAGAAGTTAACATATGTATATAACTTTTGTATTATTATCTTGTGCATAAAGTCACATGTAAGGCATGTGTGATTTAGTTAAATTCTGTAATAGTTTTCACGATCTTTTTGGGCTGGAATACAATATTATACAAATTGAATACATATATGTACATATAGCGCTGATACATAAAAACAGTTTAGATAACTGTTAACATATACAGTGTGTTATGTAAGTAATGTACCATATTTCAAAGTATGATAAAGAGAACTGGAAGAAGTTATAATCTGAAATATATTCTGCACAATTCGAGGCACAATTTGTCAAGTTGTAAATGTTCTGGGACTGTAAAGATGACCAATTACGAATCAGCTTCTTAATAAATTAAAATCTAAAAATCAAGTTCCACGAAACAATATTATTTGTTGGTTGTCATAAATGACGTAAAATGTTGTAGTACTTAGATTTAGATATTTAGAAATGCTTGTTACTTTTACTAGTCAAGAATGCAACGATATGCGTTTGGTTTACAGAGAAGTACTCCAAAAAATTTGCCATTAATAAAAAGAGTCTTATCCATGTTCCGCCTCTGATTTTATTTTTCAAAAATAACAAGTGTTGTTCTCACTCAAACTACTGTGAATTTAAATAATTATTTATACAAATAATTGTTAAGGGTCCATCTTGAAGTGCTTTTACAATTGCAACAAACACATAAGTAAAAAAATCTGATGTGGCCAATACATTACCTCCCGCTATTTAATTTTTAATAATTTAAATATACATACTTACATATTTAGTTATGCTGGAAACTGTACTAAGTTCCATTCCATATTACTATGGCTCTATTTACTATTTTCTTTTTAAAACGTTACTATTATTAGTTGGAAATGATTAGTTCTTTGACAGTGACATTTATCTGTCAGTTACATACATTTGTGATATGAACTGTGTAACCAAGGAGTTGTACTTGTTTGGAGCCCATTCTGTAACTCAGTTGTTAATTTTTAACTATTGGTTAATTTCTTTAACCAATCCAATATGTTGACATATAATAAAATGACGGAGTTTTAGTTGTCAAATCAACATCTATTGGATAAAAAATTTAACTAGTGGTTAAAAATTAACCACCAAGTTACAGAATAGGGCCCTTTAAGGCGTAGACTCCGGTATTTATATTGTAGATAATTTTATAAATTTTCCATAAAATATACAGAAAACGTATTTATGCAAGCAAATCTATAGAAAATTTAATAATCTTTAATTTTTATAACACAAATCTGGAAAAATAACATTTGAATGATTTTTCGAAGAAAACCTGTTTTGTGCTTCAAGTAAAGTACCATTTCCGGTTATCTAATTTACACCAAAATCTAATGGCTTCTTCCCATATTAGAATAAGATAGAAATTCAAGGCTTCAAAATTTTCTGAATGATAGTATTTGAGTTAAGAGGGGAGGATCCGCACACGCACGCACGCAAAAAACGCGCACGTGCTCATGCACACGCACACGCACACACACCCCACACACACACCACACGCACGCACGCATGCACGCACACGCACGCACGCGCGCACACACACACGCACGCGCGCGCGCGCGCGCGCACACACACACACACACACACACACACACACACACACACACGCACACACACACACACACATCATCGTAAAAATAGTAAAATCGTATTCTAGGGACCTTAAAACGTGACGGAAGGTAAAAATTAATAACTAAGTTGTAACTAACAACTTTTGCAAATGAGAAATAAATAACTGTTTAAAATAATGCAAATTTCGTTTTCCGCGGTCTACCTAATTTTATTATTGTCAATTCCAGTGTGACTCTCGTATGCATAAAAAAATGCCAGTGTCATATATGAGCGGTTCGAAATGAAGATTTTCAGTTCCCTGAAAATTTGAATTTATGGACGTCAAGTTTTTGTGATAAAAAACCTCAATTACTGTATATGCAAGTAGCCAATTATTCGCATATATTTTTTATATAAATCTACATTTTATCACTACGTACAACATCCCAAAAACTGATTATCGTACAAATTGTATCCAGCATCTCTTTCTCTTCTCTTCATTAACAATTTTATTTGTGGGAATGTGAATTGTTAATTATAAACGTGTTTATCATTTCATTAAGGCTGTTATTCCCGAATAGCGTGAGCTGCAGCATTTACAGCGATAGGTAAACTTGTTGAGCTGCAACGAGCATCAACAGCCCACGCGAGCCACTACACATTCACATTATGGTCTCAACACTTATCCAGAAGTTATCCGAGCTCTAAATGTGAGAGATTGAATATTAATAAGAGCATGCATGCATGTTGATGTTGAACTTGCTCTACAACAAGTTTGTTTAGCGAATGCGAGGAATATTCAAATTTTAAAACGATCGAATTATAAATATAATTCAGTTAAATTTCGTACATTAAGGATATGTAACAAAAACAAAAAAGATATTTGGAATAAATTAAATAGTTTAAAAGTAATCTAAATTGTCTAAAATGTGACGTTCATATACGTGGGTCACGCTAGAATTATTGAAAAAGTCACATGATTTACATTTTTCAGAATTTTATTTTAAATATGAGCAGAGCTTGGCAAAGTACTGGAATGTAGTACTTGAAGTACAAGTACTTTTTTTTAGTTTCTAAAGTACTTCAAAAGTACTTGTAAATTTGGGTGCAAACACTTTTTCAGATAATCGATATTTTTCTGATTATATGAACCTTAAAAGGTGATTATTGACAAAAATATAAATATGCGATATTTATTGGGTTATTTAAAACAAGAGTTCCTCGCTGGGACTGCCGTATCACCTAGCTATCGCATGACGTAAAATTGACGTCATATGATTCAAAGGCGATACGAGAAACTGTACCGAGATGTTAGAATGACGTCATGCGCTCGCCAGGCGATACGTCAAAGTCCCAGTACTGTAGTTCGGTAAACATTTTATGTATATGCAGAATGCAGATTAGAATTTATTTATGTCAAAAAATTTGCTAATATATGTTAACTTCCATATTATCGTTGAAAATATATTTATTAATGAAATTCACATAATTATGTACTACAGGAATAACACCACTCCACTGCAGAAGAAACACTGACGGACAAACAATTCTTATAACATTGTTAACTTTTAAATTATTCAACGCACTTAAAGTACATTTAAATAAATTCAAGTACATTTAAAATACTTCAAGTACATTTAAAGTTCTTCAAGTATTTAGAAATACATTGTACTTCAAGTATTTTTCCAAGTACTAAGTACATGTGAATAGACTTATGCTGGATTTATACAGCGTAAACCGTAACGTAACGTACCGTGCCGTGGCGTATTGTAACGTATCGTAACGCGTGATTTTTCTAGGCTATTTTTTACAGAACTTTTACGGTACATTTTCGTAAAAAGTATTCTAATGTTCTGTCGATACAAGTCTAGTGTACATCAGATTTGTATTTATCAGGTTCGTTAGTTTATTCGCAATGCACTATATTTCATATATATTTCCATTTAATATATTAATCTAAACTTTGACACATGTCACTTTCAGTCAAAGTCACACAAGGCAGACTATTCGTAATGTAATATTTTTTATATTTATATCCATTTAATTTATTTATTCCAACTTTGACATAATTAGCCACACAAAAACAGACTGTAGCGCAAGGCAGTAATAATTTTCGTAATATCGCAACGTACCGTAACGTGCCGTAACGTACAAAGATAAAAGTTGGCGATCTTTGGGTTATTGACACGTTACGGCACGGTACGTCACGTTACGGCATACGTCTGTATAAATTATCATACATGTATACATTGATTTATTCTTTACGTTACGTTACAGCACGGTACGTTACGTTACGTCTTACGTTGTATAAATCCAGCATAACTTTGTCAAGTAAAAAGTATTGTAAATAGAAATTAATAGTAAGTACTTGAAGTACTGAAAGTACTTACAAGCCTAATAAAGTACTTTTCTTGCAAGTATTGCCCAGCTCTGAATATGAGTAGCGTCAAAACAAAATTGGTCAATAAAATTTTATTGAAAAAAACATTTTTACACTATTTTCCTTTAAAATACACCCCTCCTGCATTTACACACTTGTTCCACCTTTCGTACAAGTGTACTGTTCAAAACACTACTGGAACTGGAAACCATTTTCTGAAAGTTCTCCTCAAGGTCTTTTTTCTGAAAGTTCTCCTCAAGGTCCAGTGGTCCACTTCACCAATGTTTTCTTCGACTTCCCAACCAATGTTTTTTTGAAATGCAATCAAAATAATCATGGTTAGTAATATTGTAACATCAATCTCATCTTCTGACTAATACCTTCTACTCACAAAATAGCCAAAAGTCGCATGTTGTCAAACTAAGTAAGTGGAGAGATAACAATAAGTCATTATTGTATTTCAAGTATACATATTACTTATTACAATTAAAATATGTGGGGGTGAGTAATTTTTCCTGTATTATTATGTAACTTTTCCTTTGTACATATCGCAGAGATGGGGATGAGATAATGAAAATGGACACACACAACAACCATGCCTTATCCGGGATTCAAACCCGGGCTCCTTGGAGCGTGATGCGTTAGCACTACCGCTACTCCATCTGGGTCAACAAGTAATATGGAGGGTAATCGACTAGTTCTATATTTTTTCTGCAAAAACTGAAGAAAATGCTCTCTGGTTAATTTAATATTTTCACTCATTATACTTACTTTACTAAATAATTAATGAACTTAGTTTTAATAGACCTTTTCAATTTAACGGCTATCTCTTTCTATCGCTGCAAATAGTAAGAAAATGGCACAAACAACTGCCAATTGGGCGGTCAAACGAAACGTCAAAAATATTACATTCTTTAAAATATCTGTATTCTCGGTGAAAATTTGAATCGCTAGACATTTTAACTTCAATAAAAGCTTTTGTAACTTATTTCGATTACTTTTTAGAATTATCTGACATATTTCTCACATTATAAGTCTAAATTTTTAAGAAACAAACGCCATGGATCTCAGTTGTTCTTACTATGCGCAGATCTCCATTGCGCATATCTGCTATCTCTTCAAATTAAAAAGGTCTATTAACTTTCTCAACTTAATTTCATTTGATAGATGAATAACTGGAGATTGGCACAACCAGCAATGGGTAATATGCCGTGATGATATATTTATTTATTTTTATTTTTAATAACTGTTTAAAATTATAGTGCAAATTTGGTTTAAACGGTTTATCTGATTCTTAATAATTCTAGCGTTATATGTATTGGGACCCGCAGAATCTGTTGGCGGCGCTGTAAGCGCACCTGTCTTGGCGGCCAGTTGGACATGTCAAACTTATTTACATTTTCTGGCCCAAAATATTGTTAACAGTTCAATTCTACACGATTTTTAAAATCGGGTTTAATTACTATTTGTGGCGTAACTTGACTTGTGGACTTGGAACTGCAGTCTACGAGGACAAATATTAGTAAAATGTAAATCAATTAACCTACAAATGTTATTTATCAATACTGTCAATAGTTGTACTAAAACTACATACCTGTAAAATGTTATTATAATCTCTCTTTATGAAATGCAAAGAGAAGACATATTTATTTATCAGATTAAAGTTTTGCGATACATAGTGTGTTTCAAAAACACTTTAAAAAAAATTTAAGCGCATATAGTACTGACCAAAATAGTAATAAAGCTTAATCAACATAGGACTGATCAACTGTTTCTGAGAAAAGCGAAAAATCAGAAAAAACTGACTAAGATAGTGACCGAACAAAATTTTATCTGTCAGTAAATAGACTATAAAAAACAATAAAATTTTATATGAAACGTTTTTCTCAATTTCTAATAGTTACGAAGTTATTTGAAAATTAAATATTGGCCAAGGAAACAATATTTAACATTGAATAATTATTTGATTTTTTTTAAAAATACAAAAGAACATCTAAAATGACCTCTGAAAGGTAAACAAAAAATCCCTTTTAATCAAAGTCGTAACTCTTATAGTTTTCGAGATAGCAGACGTAAACCCCGTAAAAACTCATTTTTCACTGCCTTAAATCTCGGAAACTATGGAACATCGGACCCATGTTGATTAAGCTTTTTCACTCTTTTTGGTCAGTACTATATGCCCTTAAATTTTTTCTGGTATTTTTGAAACAGCCTGTATTTAAATCTCTTTTCCATATTGTTCAGTCAATTAACTTTATCTTCTTTGCAAAAAATTATGAAATATGTCTCGAATATTTGTTGTACGCCTATACCTTTTAACACAACCCTTTTTGGTATATATTAAGTTCATTTTCTTTAATTCACTTATATTACATACATTTTCAAATGAAATTATAAAATCTAAGCGTGAGAACATCTTTTTATGTTAAACGAAACGATGATTTTTGACTTTTACATATACGACATGTCCTACTGGCCGCCATTAATTTTGTTCCCTAAAATTCTGATGTCGTATGCTATTCTACGGGTCCCAATATAAACAAAAAATTTAAAATAAGTAGATATGTATTTTTGGTGCAGTCGTAACATAGGTAGAACTAGATCTAGTTGTCAATTGACTCTAAAATTGTAAATAATTTTTATTCCGATTTTTCTCTGATTACTGAAAAGCTAAGTAATTATATGAATACGTGATGTATATACCTATTAATATTAAAATTTGTGTCCGTGTACCGGTGACACAATTCTAGTAAAAGTTATAAAGACAACGGATTATAATTTGCAAAAATAAATCACTCAATCTTCGGCAATTATGAAGGCTTGTTGTAAAGAGATATATTTTTGTCTCGTTTGTCGGCTGTGTGAAACAATTATATCGTTTTTACAAAATGCGAATGAAATTTATACCTGTCGCGAAATATTTCAGGCATTCTGAGGTTGATTTAGTGTACCGGACGGATTTTAATGAACACAGCACAAAATGCGGTCAAATGTCAAAAATACATGTTGCAGATATAATAATTGTTTAGCAGAATAATTATTGCTCTACAAATTGATTTAAATGATTTGGTCCAAAACGAACACTAATTTCTCTTATAATATTATAATATCAAATTTTAATCAAATAAATAAATATATCATCACGGCTAATTCCCAATTGTTGGAGGTGCTAATTTGCTTTGTACAGGCTGTCTCAATTTCGATGTTTTTTAAGGTATCTCGGGTAATATTAATGATAGATCAAAACTGATTGCACATTCCAGGGTCAACTTTTCGAGAAAGTTTAAAAATCACCACAGGAATTTTCGATCTTCTTTTGTTTGTGAGCTGCAGGCAAAAACTCGTTTTTCGTTCATTTTGTATATATATCATATCTTATTTATTATGATAGTTAGAGAGGAAATGTTTTTACAAAAATTTTACCGTTTTTTAAATAGAATAAAATGGCGTAATTAGATTTTTTGAAAACTTAATAATTCTCTAGATATAACACAATTTTTTTAAATGGGAAACTATGTTGAAAATAGTCTCGTTTTTTTGCTTTTCAATGCTATATAACAAGTTAACATTCTTTTATTTTAAACTTGAATAAAAGATAATTATTAATTTGTTGGGTTGAAAATTTAAAATTATTAAGAAACAAATAAAAAAATTTATTACAGATCATTATTTGCATATTTCTAATAGTATTTCTTTCAATTTTACTCATTTTTTCAATTTATTTACTTAAAAAGCATATTAAACCATTTTTTTCGGATTGTGTCAAAGCCATCTGTAACGTCGATAAATAGTAACTTAACTAAACCAAAAATAATGGTTAAGAATAATTTTGAGAACATAATTAATAGATATTGAATCAAAATAAACAAATGATGATTTGATAAATTAATAATTCGTCTTTTATTAATGTTTAAAACAAAAGAATGTAGACTTGTTATATATCATTGAAAAGCTTATAAAATAAGCAAAAAGACGAAACTATTTTCAACATAGGTTCCCATTTAAAAAATCATAAATTTGTGTTATATTTCGAGAATTATTAAGTTTTCAAAAAATCTAATTACCTACTCCATTTTATTCTATTTAAAAAACGGTAATTTTTTTGTAAAAATATTTTTTCTCTAATTATCATAATAAACAAGATATGATATATTTTGAAAATGAGCGTCAAACGAGTTTTTGCCTGTAGCTCAGAAACAAAAGGAGATCGAAAATTCCTATGGTAACTATTAAACTTTTTTCGAAAAGTTGACCCTGCAATGTGCAAACGGTTTTGATCTATCGGTAATATTACTCAAGATACCTTAAAAAAACATCGAAAATTAGACAGCCTGTACACAGATATCGGAACTGATGAAATATTTGCACCGTGCGGACGCTTGCCAGGCGTTACCTCACGGGCACTCATTGCTGGCGTGGAGAGTGCACCACAGAGGTCAATTTTATGCCATTTAAAATTTGAAAAATATTTGGCGTCTATTGGGATCGAACCCGGTTCTCCAGAATTTTAATCAGATGATTTTAATATGATGGTCGCGGTAGAATTATTGAAAATAAAAAAATCAGGTAGGCAGTGTTAAACAAAATTTACACCATCTTTTTAAACAGTTATTTATCTGTCATCTGAAATTAAGTTGCGAAAATTAAGTTACTTAAAACGTATAAGCCCGGTATTTTCATTTCATGTTCAACTGTCAATTAAAACGAAAAATATCGCATGGAAAAATTGAAACATGTGTAATTTTAGAACTTATGGTATAATATCGATGCTACAGCTTTAAATCCGGTATTTAGTCACCCCACTTCTGTCTGCACTATCTACATTGCCTCCCGAGTCGGTTTAGATAAGTGTGAACTAGTACCTTCCAAATTGCACGATTTTTGTATAACGCTTCAGTATTAATAAGTCAACGCTGTAACCACCTCGTGCAAGTTATCGAACAGTCCTTATATTTTTAGTTTAACTGACAGTTAAGTGATGAAAATACCGAACCTTAGTTAATCAATTTTCTAAAGTATCGTTATATGTAAAATATAGAAATAGCCGACCCAGGTGGAGTAGCGGTAGCGCTCCCCGGTTCACTCTCCATAGGTCCTGGGTTTGAATCCCGGATAAGGCATGGTTCTTGTGTGTGTTTTTCACAGGGATTTGTTAACTACTGGATGGAGCAAGTGTATATCGATACATGTATTGCTTGTATACCCGACCAGATTAAAGGTGCGTTTTCTAAACAGCGCCATGATGTAGTAGCGCTTTAACGTACAACTACTTTCCTGTATATATACAAATATGCCGAATAAGGTTCTGATCCATACTAACATAACGGTATTTTTCGTTGTCTACCTGGAAGGCGACAGAGCGAATTTTGTTAAGCGAGATAAGCCGACAGCTAATTTTTACAACTTTCGTCCAAAGTCCGTCTTGGTCAGATGGTGGCCAGATTTTCAATTTATTAAGCTACAAAGAAAATAGCTATTTTGAAGGATAAATTATTAATTTCTTTATAAATTTTGGAAGTAGGTGTATTAACACGTCCTAATGCAGTATTCTAAAATATTAAATGATATAGTATGAGAAATGATAATAAAAATAAAATTACTCAAAAAAATTATTAATTTCTTATTTACAATTTGAAAAGAAGATGAAAAAATCTGATGTGGCCAGCACATTACCTTCCGTCACTTCTATGTATTTTGTACAAATTTCATACAGAAAGTTCATTGCCAAGTTAATTATTCTATTTCTTGTACATTACCTTCCGGCAGTTGCATGTATTTTATGCAAATTTCATACAGAAAATTATTATTTTGTGACGTTTTCTATATACAGTGTAATGTATCTGCAGAAATAAAAGATTTATTATTATTATTATTTCTTGTACATTACCTTAAAGCAGTTGTATGTATTTTATACAAATTCCATACAAAAAGCAAAAGATCCTATATTTCCCGTAAAATTATAAGACAAACACTATCTCAATTTCACTTGACACTGACATCTTTCAATCAGAATTTTCTTAATATAGTAGCTGTTTCCATAGCTGTGGCTACTTTATGAAATTTAATTTCTATATAATTTTTTAACTCTATATCCATTTAATATTAAGTATATAATGCAGTCAAATCGTATAGAGAATAAATTATTCTTTAATATTTATAATAACATCAAATGTGAAAAAATTATATTTAACATAGTTTTTTCAAGAAAAACTGTTAAAATCTTCAAATAATGGTACTTCCGGTTGACCAATTGTAACCAAAATCTAATCAGCTCTTCATATGGATGTAACGAAGAAGTATACGAAAAAATTATAATTTTTGTAACTGTAGTATTAGAGTTATCGCAGACGAAAATTTTGTTACACACACACACACACACATCCACACACACACACATCCACACACACACACGCACACACACACATACAGACATCATCGTAAAAATAGTAAATTCGTATTCTAGGGACCCTAAAACGTGCTTATTGATTAAAAACTCATCATCGAATTTTTTGACCAAAGACAATACCTTCCTTACCTAACGGTGACGGAAGGTAAAAAACAACAAAACTAACAAATGCGAATCGTGATTAACTAACGTTCTTGATTCTACAGCGCAGTTACAAAAATAATTAAAAGTCGGGATATCATGACTTCAATTTCTTAATTCAGTATAAATATAAATAGAGATATTAATCCTCAAATAAATAAACATACAAAATACAAGTGATTCAATTAAATGATTCTTCGTTAAAATTTCTGTATTTGAAGAGATAAAGCAAAGTAGCATTATTTTATCCATCCATATTAATGAAAAATAAATAAAAACAATTGAACTTAACACAGACGAGTAATTTATAAAAATAATATTCTATTCGCGACTCTTCTACTAGATATATGGACACTCAGATCTTAGTTATTTTTTCCCTTATAAAAAATTATCTGATAAGATATGTATTGATGTAGTGACATTTGAAATAATTGGAAACAAATATAGAATAATCTACAATAATTGTGTTAACATAAAAAACAGTCAAAATGAACCTGGAATGACTGCAAAATTGTAATAAAAATGTTTTTATATCAAACAATTTCTTACACTGTCCTTGAGGTACATAAAATTCTATAATGTACCACTGCCGCCCCGGGTCAAATAAATATTTGCGAGAAAGATTTTTGCTATTTAGTAGTATTTCTATTTGCAAATGTAAATATATTATTTTTAAATTAATAATTTTATACATATTATTATTATACGTGCCTTATAATCTAAAGAGTTTTATAAATTTTTAAGAACAAGAAACATTAAATGTGCTTATATTTTATATATTACAAACAATAATATAAAACTGTTAAATCAAGAAGCCTTAACTTTTAAGTGGATAAATAAACCAATATCAATTGAAAAGTCATTTGTCGATATTAATAGACTATAGTTTTGCACAACCAATGCATTGTGAATTTTTTATAATTTTTAGAAACGCGAGAACAAAGGGCCACTAAACCATTTTACTTTATTACACATAATCCTATCCCCACGCAAAAATACAAAGTTAAGAAAAGGAGAGATGCGGGAGGTATAGACAAATCGGGTCTCTCATATGCCAATGAGATTTCAAATTTATATTTTTAGTCACATTCATTACTTATAACAAAATAAAATATTTCGCTTTTTTGCCAATTAAAAATTAAAGATCAAGAATTAAACATTCTAATGAATTATTGTTCGTATATGAAGAAAAATTATGATTCTGTACAATTGTTGCGATTTCTTTGCTCACATGACTTTAAAAACTTCTCTGAAATAATATAAATATAATAATTTTTACAATTATATTAGTTTATATGTAGAATACATATATTTTTTAGATTAATAATATAAAAAGTATTTCGTATATTGCAATATAAATCAATCTTGTATTACAAGTATTATATTTTGTTTCATTTTAAATTCGCCACGCTTTACTCTGTAATACCGACACAAGAGGATAGACACCTATAGAAAATAGTGTGAACTATTTTACTAAAAAATTTCCTACTGACGCAAATTATTTCACCTAATATATTGTCACCTTTTTCTCAAAATCTATTACAGCAATAAAGTTCAAATTTAGTATTAGTAACATATTTGACATACTTTATGGTTTGAGATAAATTTGGCTCGATTTTATCATTCAATTCGAGAAATAATTTTTTTATTATTGTCAACAATAACGTAAAAAAACTAAAAATTATTTCATTCTACAAACAAAAAAATATGTATCTTAATTATATATGTTTGACAGAAATATCATTTCAAAGAAAAGAGAAAATGATGACAAAAAATACACTGTTTTGCGTATGGGACCCGCAATACGTTAACGCACCCTTAAGAGAGAACACAGGAAGTGTGAGAAAGATATAGATAATTCCACTTTAGACAAGTGAATTTGATATTCACATCTGTCATATTCACATCTGTCAAATTCACGTCAAAAATTAATTGTGTTTAAGAAAATTTGATCATGAAATGTGAAATAAGTACAAATACAATGTTAAATTAGGACATATAAAGAATATAAATCATGTTTATTTGTCAAAGTATTTATCTTTTGTATTAATTTTTGAATAATGTTAATTTTGTCAAACCTGTCAAACAAAAGATTTGACAAGTAACGGAAACAAAGGCAACAAACCGGAATTATGTATGACTATCTCTGCCGATCTGGCCGGGTACATGTGAAGATTCACTTGCTCCATCCTGTAGTTAACAAATCCCTGGTTTTCCATCATCTCATCTTCATCACTGACGCATAAAAAATGTAATGATATAAATAGAAAGAAAAAAGCTGTCTCATCTTCAAATGATTTCACCGCTTATAGTACAACAATGTATCAAAAAGCTTGTAATAAATAAATAAATAAATAAATATAGAGAATATTTTCAGTTTTTGGTTAAAAAATAACAATAGAACACCCGCCAACGAGCCCGCCATACTCTCCTGATTTAGCAATGTGCAACTTTTAACTATTTTTTGAAGTTTTCGTCTGAACAAAAAAATGATTCTACGATAGTGCAATTCAAGATTACTTTGAAAGCCTTCAAGATTGGTTGGGAGCATTTAAGAAGTGGGAGGAAAGAATACAATCCGTATATGTGTCCCATTCTCAATCATTCTAGCATAACCCTCGTATTAAGGTATATAAAAATAACATAAATGATTCTTGTTTTCCTTTTACTTTTTAAAAGCTCTTAACCAATATGCTTTGGAATGCCTTCAATATAATCATAAATAAATAAATATATCATCACGGCTTATTACCCACTGCTGGGTGTGCCAATCTACTTTGTATACAGATGATGAAATAATATAATGAAAAAATATAATCGTGAATTGCTATAGGGCAAGAGCAGACACGTGACTCGAGCGACCTTGACTTGCTTGTGATCAGCTGATTTGTGTGCGCATGTCATTTTGACAAGAACATTGTCAATTTGACAAGACCAATATTTTGACTTATTTTGATTTTGAATTGCTAAAGTGTTAATATTTTACAATTTTAAGGCAGTAAAACACATGTAATAAAAAAATAATAACATTTTAGCAGTTAAAAAACAAAATAAGTCAAAACATTGGTCTTGTCAACATGACATTGTTCTTGTCAAAATGACATGCGCACACAAATCAGCTGATTCTAAGCACGTCAAAGTCCCTCGAGTCACGTGTCTGCTCGCGCCCTATATTGCAGTATAGCCAAATACTTGTATTGCACCATATCAGAAGAGTATATGGTGGGTGTTTTACTAGGTATTTTTATTTATTTTTTTCCAAAAACTGTAAAAAATGCTCTTTAGATAGTTGATTAACTATTCATAAGTTCTACATAACATAGCTTTTGCAACTTAGTTTCAAATGACAAATTAATAACTGTTAAATATGATAGTGCAAATTTTGTTTACCACAGCCTACCTGCTTTTCTTATTCTCAATTTTTAGCGTGACTCTCACATGAATAATGTTGTCATTGTAGCAGGTGTTTTATTTAAATTAAAGCAGAAAATACAGATATACCTACATTTATGTTCACATACATAGGTACTTAAGCTCACACTCATACGCACCATATGCGATTTAAGTAGCTTCGAGCAAAATTAAGGAAAAAGTATTATAATTACAATACGACTGGTTAATTATTTTGACTTTTACGGATGAATTATGACTGGACTTAAATTTATTTCATTGTGGTAATTATTCACATATCGAGATCCAAAATTCAGTGGACGAGATGTAAAAAATGAGAGAAATCTCAATTAACTTAACGAGATTTATGTAAGTACTCGTTTTTATTTAGTGCATTTTTATGAAAAAATCAATGAAGTATTTCAACATAATTTATTATTTCTTTACAGTGTTGTAAATATTAGTACGAAGAATGAAATTTACAGCTTTTCGTCAACTGTCAGTGGGACTATATTTCATTTTACCGTTGAGAAGTAGTAAAATATTTCTAAGTATAACAGGTTTCAATTTCAAGGTATTCTCAGCAACTTACAATATATCTTGTTTTAGAATGGAATTGAGTATTTAGAATTCAATATTCTTATCCCATGATTACATTTTAATGTTTGCATTTTCATTAAGATTATACGAGCAATTAAAAACATTTTTATAGATTTCTAAAATCCACTGACATTCATTACAAATATTAACGTAATTTATGATGATCAGTGTTTAAATTTTTATAGCGTTTTCCATTTTTACGATGACTTCTAACTTCTGGGAACCAAATAGTGATTTATGATATTTGGATAAACTTTAGGATCCGGCTAAGGTATTCTTGTGATATTTCAGTAATATTATACGAGTACTTAATAGACGTGCATCTGATAGACATAGTAACTATGATGATATTTAGGTCATGTCATATTTATTTTGAATTATCTAAACTTTTTTTTATCCAAACCGAAAATTGTAATTTGTTATTTAAACGTCGTAGATAAAGAATAGTATTCTATTCGCACGTAATTTCTCTAACTCATTCGCCTTCAGGTCATATGCGCAAACTTTGCCTTCCTGAGTTACAGTCACACTTATTTAATAATATAACGGCCGGTTTCATAATAAATATAAAGTTACTTTAATTTTAAAGTTTGATCTAAAAGTGAAAAAAGCGTTTCATAATTCAACTTTAAGTTAAAGTTGTTAGTTTAAAGTCCTTTAAAATAAAGTCATGTGAGAGTTCCTTTACGAGCTTAAAGTGGAAATTTAACTTATCCGTTTCGATTCCACATTTTTGAAAAAAAAAAATTTCTTTAATTTCTTCATCAAGTTCCGACGAAGATGTTAATATTAAACAACGAAAAGTATATTAGCCAGGAATTAATCAAAATAAAGAATATTATGACAGATTTAGGTTAAGGAAAATACAATTTTATTTGTATTGGAACAGATAGAAGAAATAATAAAATTAGCAACATAAATAAATCAAAAGATATATTTATTAACATTTTTTAAAATCCAATATCTTTTATTATTGGTGGGCCACCAGTAGTTTTCTTGGCACTATTCTGTTTTCCAAACCATATAATTTCCGGCTATTTTCAAGTTTTTGTATTTTCAATTTAGCCATGACAGCCTGTCCACTTTTTTGCCAAGCTAAATTCTACAAAATTTTGCAAATATAAATTAAAATATTCAATAACCTAACCTATAAAATTGTTTATCTTTTCTATTCATTGAATTTTGTAGTTTTCCTTTTCTTACATTCCAACATGTTTGTGTTTATATATTAAGTAAATCAATGTGTATTATTCATCAAATGTGAAATTTCCACCTCTATTTCATGTAGACATAATCAAAATGTATTATTCTATCAGTCAATCTTACCTGCAGGTTGTTCTAATCATTTTTAGAACTACTTTACTTAAAGTAAAAGAAATTTTTATTATGAAACGAATATATTTTAAAGTGTATATAAAGTCACTTTAAAATAAAGTTTAACTTTATGTAAAGTTCACTTTTACGAATTATTATGAAACCGGCCGTAAGTGTCCAGTCCAGAATAACGTGTCCAACATCGAGATCTCGATAACTAATAAAAGATATGAAGTTGGTTGCATAGCTCACTAGGTATAACCGAAATTGCAAATATTGAATTTTAGTTTTCATATTTTTTGATGCTCAAATTTTACTGTTGAGTTTACATTAATGGTACGAAAGTTACTATTTTTATATATGAATGTCAAAGTTATCCCATTGAAAGCATTTTTAGCTTTCCAACAATGTATACAGTTAGTCACACTATACTGCTCTATAAATTAGAAAAAATCGGATTTTCTGTAAAATTATATAAGCTTTGCTAGTCTTATTTAACCAATCGATTTTAATATGTTTATTGTAATTGTTATACATCTAAAAACTTGCTAGTTCTGGAGTACCACAAGGAGTACCACAAGGCTCCGTTTTAGGTCCAGTACTCTTTTTGTTATTTATTAACGATATTTCAAATATAATTCAGCATTCCCACTTCCTGATGTATGCGGATGACTTCAATTACATTTTAACGTAAACAAGTGTCAAGTTATAACTAGAAGCCGACTTTGATGTCCTCGACCACTAATATTCACAGTACTCGCAGCGATGTTCACTACTCAAGCGCAAGTGTCGGAGGTTTGACAAAGACTCCTCATAACGAACGCAAATTAGTCATATTTCACAAATTTATTTAATTCCTCAGAAAAAATAAGAAATTCTGACAGTCAATTTTATCACAGCACACAATTTTTAACTCAACAGTTTGTTCTAAAATCATTTTTAGAACTATACTTTACTTAAAGTAAAGGAAATTTTTATTATGAAACGTACATATTTTAAAGTGTATATAAAGTCAATTTAAAATAATTTTTAACTTTATGTAAAGTTCACTTTTACGAATTATTATGAAACCGGCCGTTATAGATTTTAATAATACTTTTTTTTAAATGTAGGTTAATATCAGAAGTATGTTTGTCTAATGTTGATTTTTTAAAATTGTTAATCGTTCTGGTTGTATATTTGTAGTTTGCAACAAAGCAACATTATACATCACTGAGAAAAAATATTTTAATATTCGTTTACTATCAATAAATACTTGTGTGTTATTAGAAGCTTTATTCATAAAACGGTTTGAAACCGTCAGCAACCGTCAGAGGTATGCGCAGCTACATAAAAGCGTTCACAGAGTCACAAATTTCAAACTCTAATAATTATTAGTTGGCTGTTCACAGAACTTTTCTGACTGGTTGGCAATGGTCAGAACAATTTCCAACTCGGCTGGAAATTTTTAGTTTGAGACATGCGCATTTATATTTTTCAGAAGTTCCTATTTCGTTACGCCTGCAGAAAATTAGGTTATACATGAAATTATTTTTTATATTGTTTATAAATGACATTGTTATTCATTTTTCTAAATGCCTGATATATGCAGATGACTTCAAGTTATTTCATACTATTTCAGATTTAAGTAATTGCCGCGAGCTTCAAATAGATTTAGATAGCATCTACCAATGGTCTTTACGTAATAAATTGTTGTTCAACTTAGATAAATGCCATATTTTGAGTTTTTCAAGAAAGGTTGAAACTATTTATTACAACTACGCAATGGATAATTTAAGTGTGGCCAGAGTCAATTCTAAAACTGATCTGGGTATTTTATTTGACAAGAAAGTTACTTTTCAACCTCACATAGAACAACTTATAAGAGGTACCTACAAGAATCTTGGATTCCTATTTTACGTAACTCGTAATTTTAATAATAAATGGTGCTTAGTGAATATCTTTTTCACTCTAATTAGAAATAAACTTGAGTACGGCGGCGTGCTTTGGAATCCATTCTATAACTATCAAATTGCTGCTCTAGAAACTGTTCAAAGAAATTTTTTTAAATATTGCTATTTTCGTATTTACAGCTCCTAGCCTGATATTCAATTTAGAAAGATTGTTAGCTTGTCGTTTCAAGCTACAAATTTAATTTGTTTACAAAATTGTAAATGGTTTTATAGATTCACCTGAGTTATTGGGACAACTAAATTTTCATTTACGTCCATGTATTACAAGGAACTCTGTCACTTTTGTTTGCAAATTTTCAAGGACAAATAATCATTTGAAGTCTCTCATGAATGCAATATGTAAAACGTACAATATTTGCTCATTACACTTAGATCTTTCCGATAGCTTATCTGTGTTTAAACGGAAAGTATCTGAATTAGATATGTAGATTTGTAGTTCAATTTGTTAAATTATTTTTTATATCAACCATATGTATTTTATATATGTGTACTAAATTTAGAATACCTATTTCGCTACTGATTTGTAATTCATACCACACTACTCCGGGTTATATAATTTTTTGCTGTGTAATTTTTAAATTAATGTTATTGTTTATTAATTTCTCACTCTCTCTTGAATGTATTTATATATATGTATATATATATATATATATATATATATATATATATATATATATATATATATATATATATATTATTTTGTTATTGGGATGTATCCTGTTGAATAATGGTAATAAATAAATAAATTGCTGTTTAATACATTAAAAATAAATTTATATTTTAAGCTGAGTATATTATTGCAAAATAATAAGAATAAGATACTATTAAAATTAAAATTAAATTCATAATAGATGACCGATTCGGGTTGTAGTATTTCCAGTGGAAATTTTAACATTTCAAACGGTTCTTCAAGTGAAGATAACGATTTCGTAATAATAGCTATTAGAAAACAACCCAAAAATGAGAATTATATTGAACTGACAATACCCCAGTATTCGGAAGTCCATTTTTTTAACAATTTCGTGTCAGCAAACAAATTGCAAATGATATTGCAGTAAGATTTACAGATTTCTAGTTTGAAACCGGGCAAGCGTATTTAATTTCAAACTCCAACCTTTTGCAAACACTTCTATGAACAAAGCTATAGATAGATATTAAATGTGTTCGTGACCAAATAAAAGGCCATTATTCGGTTACTGAATACCAGATGATACATTTATTTTCCCATATATAATTACAATAATTGTACTTTCCATTATATCACCCTTTATTTCATAAGGGGTACGTGTCATTCAATTCTCAATTCTCATCCACCGTGTGAAAATTATATCTATTTCCTGTAAATACCACATTTACCACCATTTCCGTTATTTACAACCTTTGCATGCAATAAACTCACCCTCGGTAAAATTACAACTTTCTAGCATCATTACTTCACCCCAAATCACTAACCCCATCTAGGGAGTATCAAATTTATCTAGTAAGCCGTTTAACAAACTATAAAACAGAAGAAACTCGTGCTGAAGATCCACCAGTCTTTTGTTTTGAACGGAAGTATGTGATTTTACGAGCAACATGTTTCTGAGAGAAATCCTGTTGATATCTCGTGATATTCGATATCGTTGTTCGTTTGTTTCCTTGTTCGCCAGAAAGGATCAAGTTACCATGGTGTCGAAGTTGAGAGGTTTACACCTTCAAATGTCACGAAGGTATCTGATTGAAGTCGGTTCAGGAAACTATTGCGAAGGGAAAAAATTATTGTCATGGAAAAAAATTGGCGCCAAGACAACAATTTTCCTACTAAAACTGATATAATTTAAAATGAATAATGAAATGTAGAACAATCAGTTTAAGGAGCTGCTCGAAATATCAGTTCTGCGTGACTATCATACATATTTTATATTGATTGATTATTATTAAAATTACTTCTTTCAACACATAATTTTAAAGTGACGTTTTATTTTGTGAAACCTCGTTATTAAAGCATATCTTTAATATTGAGGATAGATAAATATTAAATGGTATAGTAACAAATTAAAACATAGTTTATTTGTATTAGAACAAGACGTTAAAACTGTATGATAGGGAGTATAAAAGTTAAAACAAAAATTATTAGTTTTTAAAGTATTCGAGTTTCTGTTAATTGTCCTTCACATATGTATATCATAATTTTCTATTTTCCAAATTCTTCCTACTTTCAAGCTTTCTGCTGTCGCGTTTTTGAATCCGGAATTCATTGTCCAGTAAATAAGTACAGAAAATAACGAAACAACGGAAGTAAATCAAATAATTTGTGATAGGTACGATAATCGACTATTCGGAGTTGATAAGGTTGATAAAATTAATCGGAACTGCACTCAAAAACGTTTTTTGGGTTAAACCGACGTTGGTTACATGTATTTTTTTCAACAACAATTACATCCAAAAACCCAGCATTATCGATATTGTAACCATGCTAATAAAATTGTAGACTCCTGAGGATGGTCTTAATACCGAAACGTCGGTTTAATCAAATAAAACTCAACCTTACCAAATAATTTTTGTTTCAATTTATAATTCCATGTCAGATAGAAACCACGTGATTCTATGAAAATTGCATACTTCCAATTATTGACCACTTCCACCGTTTTAGAACAAAACGAGATATACATCCACATCGTATATTATTTTTAAATAAATATTCTGACATAATGATTAAAAATTGAGAATTTTTAGAATTACAGATCGCTTTCAATTCACATGAAAGTTTCATATTTTTACCTCCCGCTACCCTTGGTAAGGGAGGTATAGGGATCCTGCTAAAGAAAAAACCAATTTTAACATTTTCACGATGATGTTTGTGTGTACGTGTTGTGTGTATGGATCCTCCACTCTACTCAAATACTATCATCCAGAAAAATTTGCAACCTTGTATATCTACCTTACTCTATTATGGAACGAAGCCATTTGATTTTGGTGTAAATTAGATAACCGGAGATGGCATTTACTTGAAGCTGAAAATAGTTTTTCTTCGAAAAATACCTTTTAATGTTATTTTTTCGCAATTAATATTAATATGAAAATTAAATATTATTAAATTTTCTATAGGTTTGCATTAATATTTTTTCTATATATTTTATGGATAAATTTACAAAATAATAATGCATAGTTCAGATCTCAAATGTATGTAACTCTCAGACTAACTGTCACTGTCAAAATACTAATCATTTCAAATTAATAGTGGTAAAAGTTAAAAAGAAAATAGTAAATTGAACAATTTTTATATGGAAAGAACTAAATATAGTTTCCAGCATGAGTAAATCTGTAAGCACTTATGTATTTAAATTAATAAAAATTAAATGGCGGGAGGTACTGTGTTGGCCACATCAGATTTTTTAAATGGAAAGAATCCCATTACTTTTTTTTAAATAGTTAATAGGTTATGGTAGAGTTAGATAAAGTAACAATAAAAAAAGCATTTAGAAAACGATCTCAAAATAATTCAAAATACTTATCTATACTGTTTTGTAGTAGATGCCGTTGTTTACTTTTTGAAGTTATATATCAGTTTAATTATCGATTTCTGATAAATTTTACGATTAAAAATAAAACTTAAGGTCCTACTCTTGATTTATGCAAGGTGCACTGCACAAGGTTACGTATGTGATATATTATGATTAATATTGAGATCAATTATTTTATTGATTTATAGCTGAACCATAAGCATCAATAATGCAGACTGTTCTAGAATTAAACTGCACTTGGATATTCACTCACACATTACACATTTCTATTTATAATTATGTTTAGCTTATCATAGTTTTTCAAAAATATTATTGCTTTTTTATAACTATGCAAATCACTACTGTCATTGATGGTATCTATTTTCATTTGATTATTTTAGAATAAATAATATTTATTATACATCTCAAAGCGCTGATTCCAAATTTTCAAACCGTAGGTCAATATCTCTTTTCGTTCTCGAGATATTCACATTTAAAATTTTGCCAATTTCTGGGTTTATGATCCATAAATAGGTGGGGATACAAGCCTGGGACCTATGCCATTAAATTCTATGAACGCAATTACATAACTTTATCAATTTTCAAAAAAAATATCTCATTAATTTAGCTTGCACAGCCAAAAAACTAAAATGCTCGAAATTTGTCAAAATCGCACATTAGATTTCTTTGAGATTTTGGCCATTGTCATTTATTTTTCTCTAAAAATTGTATCCACTGTTTAAAATTTTTGAAAATTTGTTTACTTATGTAATTTTGCAAATGGCAAAGTCGCCAAGCACGTATCTTCGCCCATTTTGGATAATTGTGTAAAAATTGTTAAAAAAAGCAATTTTTAAAGTTCAACTTTAAACATAAATATCTCAGGCACTAAATTGTTATTTAAGTATTAAGATCAGTAAGTGCTTCCTACGATTGAGGATGATTTTGGGGATCGAGACGAAGTCGAGATCTCCAATACATCCTATACCGGTAGAAGAGCACTTACTGAGCGCAATACTTATTACGTTTTTTTGCAGGTTCGACCCATAAAATAAAAAAAAAAAATTTTGAAAATTATTTCGACATATTAAAAATTTTAAGTTGTCATTTTTGAAGTAAGCTTTGATCGTTATTATTTTTACTTACCGCCTCCATCTCCTGATCGGTAAGTGATTCGCATCATTTATCAATCAGTAAATTATTAGTAAAACCTACTGCCTTGGAAATCGTATCGGCAAACATTTAAAAAAAATATATCGTGCAAACATAATATATTAAGGATGATGAGAAATAATTGAAGATGCAGTCTTGGTAAACAGTGTTTACTAAATAGTCATTTAATTAACTTTCCTACGTTTCGATTCCAAATGAATCATCATCATGGATAGTTAATGTACAGTTGGAAAAAAAGATCATTGCATTACAAAATCAAAAATTGTAAGGATGAAAATGTCGTCCAAAAAGTATAACATACGTGCATACTTCAAAAACAACTAAAGTTAACTAATTCATTACTATTAGTTATTATTATTTCTGATTCCACCATCATCCCTAACGTCATACTAACAGTCAAGTAATCCGATTAAATTTATAGTATATGAAGTATTAAGAACGGTAACGACAGTTTACCGATCGAAGACAAATGTTTGAGGACGAGCATAGCGAAGACTCCAATTTTGTCCGAGATCGGTAATTCCTTAACGTTTGTGATGCTTATTTTGCACGATCGACGCACAAAATTTAAAAAAAATACATTTGAAAATTATTTTGTCATATTAATAGTTATTTGTATCACTAGGCCAGAAACTGAACATTTGCGAGACCGAGTTTATTTTGACAGGCCTGCAAATACGAGATCTCTCAAAACAGTTCCTGGGCGTGTGATACACAAGATTTTTTGTGCCGACTTCTCCATAAATTCTTCGTATATTTCTCTACACTTTATTCTATGTTACATAAACTAAAAAATGAACATATATTTTTATAGGTTTTGCATTGCAAGTTTAATTATAATTACTTACATTTGAGCTTAAAATGCGTCATTATTTTATATCTATTGAAAATATAAGATACAAACATTAGTTATATATGCTTTCGCATATTTTTAATGACAGATGGCGGAAACTCAATTTTATCACGTGAAGTTAGTTGTAGTTACAAAACAAACTAGTCCTAAAGTTGGAACTTATAATTAATCCACGGATCATATATACCCTTTAATTAATCTATACGAGATGTCAGTAATGACAGCATATTATTACTTTTATGACAAAATTTAGTTATTTAAGTTATAACAATTAAAGATTTAGCCCTAAAATTTGGAAACATTTTGGTAATTTTTGTGTTGAAAATAATCTTAAATTGACATATTACCAGAACAGTAATGTCAAGTCCTTTTGCCGGCCTAGGTCGGCAACAGCGCATTTCTGGACGATTTTAAGTTCTGTAATACTAGTCAAAATGAACGGAGGTACGAAAAATAATTTAGTTGTCTTTTTTAAAGTAGGCAAACTATGATCGTTGTTTTTATTTAGTTGCAGTCTTGCTTCTTGAACGGTAAATAATTCATATCACATACCGTAAAGTAATTTGTAAATAAAACCTACCGTCTTGGAAACCCTGTTGGTAAACATTAAAAAAACGAACATTCAAAAAAGATATTAATTTGCGGTTTAAGAATAATAATCAGCGCTTTGAGTGTTATTTAAAAGTATAAAAAATAGATTTTTAAAAATATTGATAATTTTATCCAAAGGTAAGTTTATCTATATGAAAATGGGTAGATATACAGACATGTGCGCATCATCAGTTTTATGAAAGGAGAGACTTCACTTTCATACTCATAGCTCTGTTCTGGCAAACAAGAAACAAATTTGGAATCCAAATGGTATATTGTGACTACTTTTATGGCACGGAATTTGTAAAAAATTTGCTAGCAAAAACAATTTAATTTTAAATTGGTAAAAAATATTAAAATTTATGTCCCTATTTGAAAAGCAGTTTTGAAGAAATAATTTTAAATTCATGAAAAACTAATCAATAAAAATCAATATGAAAAAGTGCCCGCCATTTATCAAATCACTAAAAACTGCACACAAAATCGAAAAGCAATTTAGTTCTTCTGCTCATCCATATTATTCACAAATAGTTGGAGCTTCTTCTAACCTCTGGAGAGTTTGTAATCAATCAACATCCTCATTAGACAGTGGACGGTGGCGCTTGGTTTACTGCCGTTCCCATGGTAAGCAGACGGAACATCCGAACATCGGCTGCGTTCTGCGTTGCTAGGTAATGAATAAACATCAACGCTCCATGGGGTAGGGTTATAAACTACAACGAGATAGGTTATGTGAGATGAGAATAGGTTAGGATAGCCCAACTATCGCCATTTTTACAAAAAAACTTTATAGGTTATATAGTAGATTCGAAACGATCAATTACAAGCATGGATGAGTTCAGTTAACGACAGATTGGCAACTACTCCTGCTTTGAAACCTGAAACAATTTAATATTTTTAAAATACAGATTTTCAAAAATTGTTAATAAAAATTATGTGTTACATTCATTGACATTATTTTAACAAACACGGGTAAAAAATTTCGAGGAAATTTTTATTCCTCAAAATTTGAATAAAATAATTAAGTTTTTTGAAATTATTTATCAGATTTAATATGAAATAGTTATTTAAGTATTACGGCCAGTAAGTGCTTCCTACCGGTTGAGGATGATTTTGGTGATCGAGACGAAGTTGAGATCTCCAATACACCCGATACCGGTAGAAGAGTACTACTGACCGCAATGCTTATTATGTTTTTTGCACGATCGATACAAAATTAAAAATATAAGATTTCAAATTATTTTGACATATTAAAATTTTTTTGGTTGTCATTTTGGTCTCGTGGCTGTGTGCCTGAGTGTCTGGTCGCGAATCTGGGGAACCGGGTTCGATCCCGACCGACGCCAAATATTTACAATTTTAAATGGCACAAAATTGACCCCTGTGGTGCACTCTCCACGCCAGCAATGAGTGCCCGTGAGGTGACGCCTGGTAAGCGCCCGCACGGTACAAATATGTCATCATCATTACCGATATCTGCATACAAAGCGGATTGGCACACCCAGCAATGGGTAATATGCCGTGATGATATATTTATTTATTTATTTTATTTATTTTGAAAATAAGTTTTGATCGTTGTTACGTTCCGTCACTTTCAGGTAAGGAAGGTATTGTCTTTGGTCAAAAAATTCGGTGGTGAGTTTTTAATGAATAAGCTCGTTTTAAGGTCCCTAGAATACGATTTTACTATTTTTACGATGATGTCTGTATATATATATATATATATATATATATATATATATATATATATATATATATATATATATATATTTGTGTGTGTGTGTGTGTATGTGTGTGTGTGTGTGTGTGTGTGTGTGTGTGTGTGTGTGTCAGTGTGTGTGTGTAACAAAATTTTCGTCTACGATAACTCTAATACTACAATTCCAAAAATTATAATTCTTTCGTACTCCTCTTCGTTACATCCATGTGAAGAGCTGATTAGATTTTGGTTATAAATGGTTAACCGAAAGTACCCTCATTTGAAGATTTTAACAGTTTTTCTTGAAAAAACGATGTTAAATATCATTTTTTCACATTTAATGTTATTATAAATGTTAAATAACATTGTATTCTCTATACGATTTGACTGCATTTTATACTTCATATTAAATGGGTAGAGAATTATAAAATTATAAAGAAATTAAATTTTATAAATTAGCCAGCTGCGGTAGAAACATCTACTATATTGAAAGATGTCAGTGTCAAGTATATTATATAGTGTTATAAAATTTTACTCGAAATGTAGGATCTTTTTTTTGGAAACTTTCTGTATGGAATTTGTATAAAATACATACAATTGTCGAAAGGTAATGTACAAACAAGAAATTTAAAATCTTTTGCAAGGAACTTTCTGTATGGATTTTTATAGAAAATACATACGCATTTACGAAAATTCTACCGACTGTGTTCGAAAACACGAGTGGTAAAATGTTACCGTGTTCGAAAATTATGAAGAATCTAATCTCAAAAAAAGGCAGTGATGCAAAGCGAAGCGAGCGCGTTAAAAGTGGAAATGTGTTCAAAGTAGGACTCTGCTCAGTTTATTAACAACATAAAATTTCTAACCTGTTTCAAATTTTTTCATAGGTTATGGATCTACCCTGTTTACCACTTGCGTTCTTAACATATCGATTCTGGTAGCTATAACCTGATAAAAAGCTGTTTACCGGTAACAGTTCACCGGTAGAAGTTTCGTAAATACCTCATATAACTGACGGAAGGTAATGTGCTGGCCACATCAGATTTTTTTAATTTATTTAAGTGATGTAAATCACTTACCGATCAGTAATTTGTTATTACAAATTAGGATATGTTTTGTTTATTTGAAAGGGTAATATTCAAAATTAACTGTATGATGACCTTGGAGAGGTCATATTAGATGTATTCTTGTTTTTCCAAAAAACAAAAAACAAATAGGTAATTGCACTAAATAAAATGTTGTGGCGACTTTGACCAATTTTTAATTTTCAAATAACTTCTTAACTATATTAGAAATTGAGATAAATGTTACATATTAAATTTTATTGTATTTTAATAGTCTGTTTTGTTCGATCACTATCTTCGTCAATTTTCTTTCGCTTCTAATACAGAGTGACTTCTTTTTCCGAAACAGTTCATTTTTGGACACATATATCAAACTTTTCTACTTGTTTTCACTTCTTCCCTATATCCTATAAATATCTTACATTATTTCTTAATACCCTGTATAATTATAAAAGCGTAAGGCCCATTCAGAACTAAAAACTAGCGGCAATACAAGAATGGACCTTTCCAATTGAAAGAGATAGAAGATATGCGCAATGGGGATCTGCGCATAGTAAGAACAACTGAGATCTATGACGTTTGATTCTAAAAAAATTAGACGTAAAATGTAAGATAACTTTAAAAAATCTTATCGAAATAAGTTACAAAAGCTTTTATTGAAGGTAAAATGTCGAACGATGCAAATTTTCACTGAGAATACAGGTATTTTAATGACTGCAATATTTTTGACGTTTCGTTTGACAGCCCAACTGGCAGTTGTTCGCGCCATTTTCTTACTATTTGCAGCGATAGAAAGAGATAGCCCTTAAATTGGAAAGGTCCATTAGTGGCATCGGGAGCGTATGAAATTTAAAAGAAAAATTATTTCCGTTCACAATGAAAAATTATTGAAATTATAACTTCTAGGAATTTTTTTATTATAAATTACTAGAAAGTTTATTCAGTGTAAGGTTGACAACTGTAGCTTTCATTTTATCTTTGTGCAAAAGGCAACTCACATGGATGATGACATATTAATTACTCTTATCCACAAACACACATATACAAAAATTATCTTTTTTTATTGCTCATTTTATCAAATGTCAATAAATGTTAAAAACTGTCAAAAATGAAGCAGTACCGGTAGTGGCAATGTAGAAGTTTGGAATTTGCAAACTTCTACCGCTGCCGTTGCCACCGCGCTACTACTAATTTTCTTAATTTTTGGTTTGCTACAATGCATTCAATCTTTTAGCCAAGCCACTACCACTACTATTAATTCTACTGCCATACTATTATTCGCGAAATATGACTATTCAAGGTCAATTGTTCGAAGAAAGTATACACAGCACTTTATAGCAAAAGGTAAGCTACATTTTCTATTAGAAAAAGAAAGATTATTTGACGTATGTCTAATTTATGTGGTGTGACAGATATGCGTAAATGGTACCATTACTTTCTAACACTAAAAATAATAGTGATGTATGTCGTAGACTTATAGACATGTAATTATCTACTACACTGCCCTCTGTTCTCATGTTCATCCAGTGACGTTGACGTTCAATTCAAATAATAATTTTATGGTTTATTTCAAGGATATATTTTTGTTTTATACAAAAACGTAGATGAAGAAGACAAAACTTTGAGAAAAGCATTATTTAAAAAGAAACAAAATTTTCAAATAAAGTATATTTATTTTTTCATTTAAAATGTATCCATAAATATTTTGCGTTGCAGGCCTATGGGTACGAAATGCAGTGAAGTTATCTGCAAGTAAAATTATATCAGGCGGCTCATAAATGACCTTGAGTAGTCATCTTCCGCGAATAATACTTTACCATAATTTTTTGTTGTGAATGATACTTAAGATTTTATCTTAATGGTAACATAAGCACAGTATAGTTATGAAATTATAAAATATTAATTCTGTGGTATAGGTTATACCGAAACGTCAATTTTATAAGAATAAATGTATAATTGAGATTTCGAGTAATTGTTAACCCCTTATTAATTTACCTTAATATCGAAACATTTAGCAAATTTATCACAATAGTTAAAAAAATAGGATATATAGTAAAAAATCTGGTGTCGCCAACACAATACCTCCCGCCATTTACAGCCCGAGTCACAAAAAGAATAAGTTAATCCTTATTGTTGAATTAGCGAAATTTACTCTAATTTTGACAGTTTATTTCTTAAAATATAATCTAATCCAAATAAGTACCTTTTTCTTGAAACCCCTCAACAGGATTAAATCCCAATTACAGAGTGGGTTCACATTCACACATATCCATGCCTTAGTGGGATTCGAACCCAGAGCCCCGAGGGCACTCATGACATGAGGCGTTGCTTTAATCATTGAGCCACCGGACCTATAATAAAATGAAGATTAAATTTTAAATACCGGGATGGAATAGAATTCACTAATCCAAAAATGAGGATTATCTTAAATATTCTTGTGAATCGTTAATTTTTATTAATCTAAATACATACCTACATATTTACTTATGCTGGAAACTGTATTGAATTCCTTTTCTATTGTTCTATTTACTTTTTCCTTTTTAAAACATTATTAATATTATTTTCAAATGATTAGTTCTTTGATTTAAAGTGTAGACTCTGGGATTTAAATTATAGAAAATTTTATAAATTTATCCATAAAATATATAGAAAAGTTTTAATGCATATCTATAGATAATTTAATAATTTTAATTTTTATAATAATATTAATCTCGAAAAAATAACATTTAAAGGTATTTTGAGCTTCCAGTAAAGTTCCATTTCCAGTTATCCGATTTTCACCAAAATCTAATGGGCTCTTTCCAATACAGAAAAAGTTCGAAATACAAGATTTCAAAATTTTCTGAATTTGTATTTGAGTTAGAGTGGAGGATCCACACATACATACACACATACACAGACATCATCGTAATGTTAAAATTGGTTTCTAGGGATCTTAAAACGTGGTCATTTACCAAAATCTCAATATGCGATTTTTAGCACGATCCCTATACCTCCCTTACCAAGGGTACCGGGAGGTAAAAGTATTGTTTTGCACAAACCACTCTTTCAAAAAAGTTATACTTTCAGCACTTATCTCCCAGTACCCTTGTCAAGTAAGGGTCAGCACATCTAATACTTGGATGGATAACCGTACGGCAACATTGTGCTGTTAACCATTTTGACTAATTTGTCAAATAAAGTATGAAATATGAATGTATTTCAATCAAGAACTCCTATGTGTTATTCTATAATGAAGATTTAATATATCATGAAGACATGTTGTATTGTGCGTAAGACAAAACGAAGAAATGTTTACACTGCTGTAGGATCTCTTCCCGCTTCTGAATTCCCTACATGGCCGGTCTACGCGTTATTTATCGCGCTGATTCATTTACAAGGGGCGACAGACCATTTATAACACACACAGCAATTTTGAATGCAAATAATATTATAAAAGAAGTACGGTTAAAAATGTATTTATCTTTTATTCTGAAAATTTCCAATTATTTATTATTTTTACGTGTGTAATTTATACCTTATAAAAGGGCCTCGTAAATTAAATACTCAGTGTGAAAAGAAATATAAATTAATGTAGTAAATTACTGTCGGATAAATATTTGTAAATAAATTATATTTGCGGCTAATTATATAATGCAAGGCGAAAATAAAAGCTGGGAGAATAATATAATTATTTTGATTCCAAGAAAATTTATCTGCAATATCATTTACATAGCAGTAGCCACCGAGATGGGATAGGCATTTCTCCTCTGGATCAGATGGCAATAAATCATTTTTTGGCATATTGATTTTGATTTTTTATTTTAGTTTCCGGAACTTGTCAACTTGAAAAACAGTTCACAATATATTTATGTTGTTAATTTTCTGATAACTGACTTTATGTCAACTTTGATATTGGATGTAATTTTTATACTGGATGCTCAGCTGTCAAATAAGATAATTATTAAATTTTTGTTATACCTATTTCATACCTCAATAATTACATATGCATAAGTACTAGGTACTAACTAAAGATTGCTAAGCTAAACGTTGAGTTACAATTTATATCGTTTATTTTAAATTAAAATCTTCATTTCTAATAGGTACGATGCGAATACAATAGAAAGATAACAGAAAGATATGCTAACATCGTCCAACTGCTCCATCATTTTACTGGGGTTCTATTTTTACCTCCCGTCATACCGTAGGTAATGGAGATAATGTTATCGGTCCAAAAATTTGACGGTGAGTTTTCAGTAAATAAGCACGAATTAGGGTTCCCACAACACGTTTTTACTATTTTTACGATGATGTGTGTGTGTGCGTGCGATAACGATAACCGCAAACTTCCAAATATTTTTATTTTCCGCATTTAAGCTTTCTGCATTCATATAAAGAGTTGATTAGATTTTGCGTAAAATTGGATAACCGGAAGTGATACATGAAGCCCATAACAGTTTTTAATGAAAAACTATATTAAAATATTATCCAAAACTTTTTGTATTTAAGACTTTTATTTCAAGGGGAACAATATTAGATTTTGGGTAAAAGTAATAAACCAGAAGTGATACTTTACTTGAAGCTCTGAGAGAAAAATATATTATTATATACTCCAAAACCTGTCATATTTAATATTCAAGACTTTTATATAAAGGGAAGCAACATATTAGATTTTGGCTAAAATTGATAAACCGGAAGTGATACTTTATTTAAAGCTCTGAACAGATTTTCGTGAAAAATAAAGTGATACAATATATTTAAGACTTTTATATTAATGAGAACAACAAACTAGATGTTTTCTAAAATTGTTAAACCGGAAGAACTACTTTACAGGAAGCTATAAACAGATTTTCTTGAAAAAATATATTACAACATGATTCAAAACTTCTCAAATTTGGTATTTAAAACTTGTGTATAATTTGAAACAACATTAGATTTTGACTATACCTATATGATAAACCGGCAGTGGTACTTAATTTGGAGCTCTTAACAGATTGTCGAGGAGAAACATAATAAAATATAATCTAAAATTTGGTATTACAGACTTTTCTATTTATTGGAATAACAAATTAGATTTTGTTTACAAACGATCAACCGGAAGTGATACTTTACTTAAAGCTCATTGCTATTTCAAACATGGAATTGACGGGAGGTCATGTGTTGGCCACATCAGATTTTTTAAATATTTCTTATTAAACTTCATCTAAATTAAAAGCGATCTGTGGGCTAGAAAGTGTTAATTCTTATTCCTTAAGATGTAATATTTTTTTAATATGACGCGGAGTTTAAGATCATTTTGTTAATAATTGGAATCACTTATAAAAATACATAAATTTAAAATAACTTTCGTGATAAATAATTTTCACTCACATGCAAATGCTCATGGTTTCTACCTAGCGTGGTATCATAAACTCAAGTCATGATTTGCGGGTTACTTTTATTGTTTCTTTATTTTCTGCATTCATATAAGTACTTCAAAATAGATTCTGGATAACATAACGCTTGATACTAGTGAGAATTAGAAATATAATAAATGGATAACATAGTTAGCAACAAAGCTTGGCTTGGCTTGTAAATTCAAGCTAAGAAAAATGTTAGGCTTGGTTTGTCTTGGGCCTTATGAAACTAAAGCTTGGCTTGGCTTGGTTTTTCAAGCTTTTTCAAGTCAAACCATAATTTTAAGCTTCAAGCCAAGCCCGTGAATCTCTAATTACACCATGTTCAGTACGTAAAGTTCTGTCCCATAAAGTCTATAGATTGTACTAGTCAACACGATTTTTGCAGCAAGGATGCCAATGTGTTTTTATTTCATCGCGCAAGGATTTTTTTACCCTACGCAATAGACGCCACACTAATGATAACTGGACGCTTTTTTATTAGTAGTCAAATGTTCAATGCGAATAATACAAGAGGAAAAATAAACTGGCCTTTTCCATTATAAGATCAAAACAGATTGGTAAGGATTTATGACATGATCTTTATTTAATTATCCCACTACTCAATGTTGTTTTATGTTTCCGTCGAAAGTCCACCCACTCACATCTCCGAGATTTTAATATTGTAAAGTATGTGTAATGCAACTTGAAATGAAACTTATTTGATACTAATAAAAATCTAATTTCTGAAAAACCCAGAGGTTCTAAAAAAAGAATTCAGATCTATTGCATAGTGCAATGTCAAATATTCCAAAATCATAAAAAAACGATAACTTTTTCGTACAGCACAAAATCCTTGCGTGATGGAAAAATGGGTTTCAGATATGAATTCAACGCGAAAATCATGTAAAATATTTTTTTCTTCAAGCGTATTATAATATGCATATTATGCTACTGTACACACGGTGTAGAAGATATTCATTGTCTTACTAGCACAAAAATGTTGTTATTGTTGAACTAGTAAAAAAATTTAAATCGTAGAAATGGGCTTTAGGATCCAGGACAAATTTATTTAAACGAAGAAAGAATTGTGAAAAATTCATGGACCTCGCTGGGATTCGAACCCAGAGCCTCCCAATCTCTAGCCGGGCGCTCTACCAATTGAGCCACGAGTTCCCGTTGAAGTCTATGAATCTTTCACAAGCCTTTTTACAAATCGTAACGAGTACACTCTCACAATTTGAGAGATAAATTGTGAGAGTGTACTCGTTACGATTTGTAAAAAGGCTTGTGAAAGATTCATAGACTTCAACGGGAACTCGTGGCTCAATTGGTAGAGCGCCCGGCTAGAGATTGGGAGGCTCTGGGTTCGAATCCCAGCGAGGTCCATGAATTTTTCACAATTCTTTCTTCGTTTAAATAAATTTGTCCTGGATCCTAAAGCCCATTTCTACGATTTAAACATTTAGGTTGGATCCCAAATAATTATTCTACTAGTATAAAAATGTTAGTTTCTTAGTTTACCGCTGGCGGCGGCAGTAGTCACAGCAACACAGATCATATTGAAAATTGTTATTTGACAGTTGAATCGTTTGTGTTTTATAGTATACACAGCCAGCTTTGACTAAAATTGCAAATTTTACAAATAAAAAAATTACAAAAAAATGTCAAAAAATTGTTTGAAACGCTTGAAGAAAAAATAGTATATGTCATTCGGAGTAGAACGCCCTTTTTGTGTTTTACCCAGCTTGCCAGGCCTCGGCTGGCGCCTCGGCCGCAATAGCTGGGTTCAACACAAAAAGACCGCTTTCTACTCCTAATAACATAATATTCTATTTTCCTCGTTGGTTAGTGTTAATTGTGTTATTTGTTTGTAACTGTGTAAACAGACAAACCATTAAAAACTTCACATTGTTTAAAAAAACTCATAAATGTCTCGCCTATTTCCTTAATTTCACGCACATTGCATAAATTTCAATAACATCCTCTTTTTTCGTGGTCCATAAACGTCTTACTGTGAAAATTACTATCTTATACTCTTCTTCCTCGAGCTTTTTAGCAACATAATTCCCTCAAAATTGACAAGTCATTACGGGAAAGGTAATTACTGCGATATTCGGTAGTGTTCATCTTCACACACGGACTTGTGCGTTGCTGAAGGCGATGTAAGCAAGCAAGTAATTAGAAAATCGGCTTGCAAAGGTAGATGAATCACTTGTAAAGAACCGATCGCTTAGGGGTGTCAGGAAGAGCTCCATTAGGGCAGGAATAAATTGAAATTCAAGCACCGATGCTTACGGATTGTTTATAAGTTGCACTACAAATTGGACACTCCTGGTTCATCCCAATTTAATACGAGTAAAGTACTAAAATGGGATAAAAAAGAATAAATTGAATGTTGATAGCTGTATTCTTTTTGTATGGGGTCTCGTGGCCGCGTGCCTGAGAATCTGGTCGCGAATCTTGGGAACGGGGAACCGGATTCGATACCGACCGATGCCAAATATTTTAAATGGCCCAAAATTGATCCCTGTGGTGCACTCTCCACGCCAGCAATGAGTGCCCGTGAGGTGATGCCTGGAAACACCCGTATGGTACAAATATGTCATCATTATTACCGATATCTACGTACAAAGCAGATTGGCACATCCAGAAATGGGTAATATGCAATGATGACATATTATTATTATTATTATTATTATTATTATTATTATTATTATTATTATTATTATTATTATTATTATTATTTTTATTCTTGGAATATATTTTCTTCAGCTCAGTAGATAATTGAATTGAGATGAACTGAGCTGAGATGTATATGAAAAGAATAACGTTTAACATATGGACAGAGGAACAAATAATTCTTACTCTAAAATTCATTACCGAATATAACATTTTTGTTTCCAAAAACAATGGCTCAATTTTCATAATACATTTATAACCTGCAAATTAACATTTTTTTCGCACATTACCCCTTCCACTGAATTGAATGGTTCAGATCATTTTGAATTTATTTCGCAGGTGATGCAGCAACAGTAAGGGAGGATGTGAGTTCAGTCCGTATCACTCAGTTAGGGCAAAAGAATAATGTAACGTGGAACGCCCGCCGTCGCTGCCGCTGTAGCCGCCGCAGTCGCAGCCGCGCCATAGATACTCGGGAAGTTACTGGTATATTGGGGTAGCTGTGTATGTGAATACTCGGTAGTGTTGGGAAGCTATAGTGTACAGGGACAGTAATGGTGAGTCGGGAAGTTACTGGTATACCGGGATAGCTGTTAAAGAGAATGCTCGGTAGTGTTGAAGAGTATTGGGAAGCTAGGTATACAGGGACAATAACGGCAAGTGGAAGTGAATACTCGGCAGTGGTGTTGAAGAATTGTGGAATACGGACAGTCGGTGACACTGAGGCTGCGGAAGTTAGACGAAGAGTTACATAAATAGATAGATAGTGTTGTGAAAGAGGTGACTTCTGTCCGAGCAATTGAATATACAGACGCTGTGGTGGTCGATAGGCGAACAGTTTAACGTGATATAAGTATATAGTGTTATAAATATAGTGATGTAAATAACTCGTAAACAGTCTACAAGAATCTGCAACAGATTGGCAGTCTAAGATTGAAACGCAAATAAATAAAAACGTTACAATAACATCTAATGAGTTTATCTGAAGTGAGATGAGACGACCTGGGATTTTATCCAAAAAGAATACAGCTATTGAGCGATAGCGAGAGCTGGCAAGTAAGTTCAAAAGTGGTCTAATGTACCTGCATCTCGTGTTGCATATCAGATATTTTCCACTCCTGATGATTTATTTTTTACCTGTTCATTTTCACTGCCAGATATGTCAAGGAATACCGTTGAATATTGATACATTAAAAAAAGAATCTTGGTACTCCTCGGAAAATTTAAGAAGAAAAACTATGTCATCTGTCACATTTGACACGTCAATGGTAACTTTTAAATGAAAATATTTATGAAATGAGGACAATTTGATAAAAATCAAATTCAAGATCATTAGCAAATATTTGACACAAGTTTAAAATATCTAACTATTGGTTTTTCACAAAGAAGGAGGTAAGTTCAGCTGTAGAGAAGTAAAGACAATCCTTACATCCCGTCGCTAATAGAAACCGATACCTTGACAACGATTTTGTGCCCGAGCGACAGAGAAGGCTAGCAAATAAATTCGAGAGTGGTCAAATGTACCTACATCTCGTGTTGCATATAATATTTTTTCCCCTCCCGATGATTTATTTCTTACCTGTTCATTTTCATTGCCAGATATTGATACATTAAAAAAAATCTAAGTATTCCATGGTAAATTTAAGAAGAAAAACGCTGTCATCTGTCACATTTGTATTATTTATAAAATGAGGACAATTTGATAGAAATTGAATTCAAAATTGACACAAGTTTAAAATATTTAACTGTTGGTAATTCACAAAGAGGGAGGTAAGTTCACCTGTAGGGAAGTAAGGGAAATCCTTACTTCACGTTGCTAATAGAAACTGATATCTTGACAGTAAAGTACACATACATCCCTACAAACAATATCCTAATAGCCTACTTACGATAATGAGAGTGGGAAAAATAAACATACATCCCTACAAACAATGTCCTAATACTTTATTTACGATATCGGGAGTGGGAAAACGTGGTTTATTAAGTTGATTAATCTACTGATAATTGCGAAATTACATATGTAGGTACAATTAAAAAATACGTCAAACTGAGAATAGATGAACATCACAGTCAATACAAAATAAAACGACTAGTAAATAAGCTCCAGCTGAACAATCCATTATACTAACGAGTCTATTCTGGAGAAATCTGTAAGTCTTAAAGATCTATAAATCTGTTAATAATAAATAAATTCGCAACGAAAGCTGCCACTCTTATATATAATTTTGTATTAATCAACAATAATAGATGCGTTTTGTCAGTTTTTTTTTTTTTTACAGATTAATAGGCAAATTCTGAACAAATCTGCAAATCTTACAGATCTCTAAATCTGTAAATGAAATGACAAAATACATCTAGTTTTGTTGATTAATATAAAATTATACATAAGGGTGGCAGATTTCGTTGCGATTTTGTTAATTGTTTACAAATTTACAGATCTGTAAGACTTACAGATTTGTTCAGAATTAGCGTATTAAACACACGTTCAATTTGAAAAATTTCGATATTATTAAAATGTGTTAAGTACAATTTGGAAATTTGTCATAATGAGTTACCCTTGATTCGATTCTGCCTTACTACAACTAGAAGCACTCACTTAATACACTTATCCATCAATCCCACATTCTTGTACAAAATGGAAAGGGTTAAAGTGAGAATCTCCTACACCATTACGTCACTATGTTCATTATGGACCCGTCAAAAGCTTCTACTACGGTGGTCGACCGAGCTGTCTTGCTAACAGAAATGAGAAGCGTTAGACAAATTGAGCTATACAGCTTACGCTATCAACAAATGTTCCGACATGCTTTTTCTTTTTATTCAATCTTCGATCCAGCATCCGAGACAGGGAGAGTGTTTTTAATACGTCGTTAGAGTATTGTTTCATAGATAGACAGCATTTTTAACTAATGGAATAAAGATGCTGATGCTGGTATTCTTTACTCACAAACATAAATATTAATTAAGAAATTAATAGTACTAGTATTAGTGTTTCTTTTTCTTTTAAAAGGTAAGAATATATCCACCATCTCTTGAGTTGTTAAATTTCCGCTACCCTTAATAAGGAAGGTAAAGAGATGGTGCCAAAAATTGAATTTGGGTAAATAAGCCCGTTTTAAAGTTTCTAAAATCCAATTTTAACATTTTTTTGATGACATCTATGGGTGTGTGTATGTGTGTGTGTGTGGGGGTATGAACACTCTAACTCAAATGCTATCATTTAAAAAAAAATTATAAAAAGTTTTGTATTCCTATTCCAAACTAATGGAAAGATTTTACTATTTTAGTCTAAATTGGATAAGCGGAAGTGGCACCTTACTTGAAGCTGTAAATAGTATTTCTTAGAAAAATTTTTAGAACAGGCTCCGAGCCATGAGAAAGTTGGGCCCCTCTTTTCTATAAAATAAATGTCTGGTACCCACACCCCCCTTTAAATGAAATATATAAAAAATTAAAATATCTACTGTTTATACTTTTAGATTCATTTCGTCAACAGATTCTAAATTTTAAAACTGCAAATTAATATCTTTAGTTCCTGAGATATTTTCTCTCAAACTTGTACCCCAAAAATAACATTTTTGGACAAACTCAAAAATGGGTGGAGATAAATATAAGCTTAGCGACCCACGGGCAAAATTAGATAACTACGTATCTATAACAAATTTCTACATTTTTAAATAATGAATGTATTCAATTTTCAATTTCTAGAGCAAAATTGTTCGAAAATGATCAAAAAGCTGTCCAAAAGAACCAAAGGGACAAATGTGAAAATTTAGAACTTATGTAATTTTGTCCGTAGAATCGAATAGCGAAAACACCAGGTTCGTACCTCCGCCCATTTTTGGGTTCTAATCTAAGAATGGGTAAAGTTTTAAATGAATAACGAGTGAAAAGAAATATGAACCTGCGGTTTCAAAATTTGGGATCAACGCGCTGAGATATATCAAAGTTTATAAAATTTGGATTTTTTTTTTGTAATTTATGGATAAAAATCTATATATACTTGGGTTTTGATGGCTACAACCTAACAGGGACAAAGACTAAACGTATTTATAATAGATTTTTTAAAAAAATATATTAAACAATATGTACTCGTATTACTTATATGTATACACCTGAAGACATCATAGGAGAGGATGTATTATGCATTTTTTCTATCCATTGATATACTTATGTATATTATATATAGGTACTGCTTTTATACATTGTGAAAAGCAACCAATTATTTGAACTAAATTTGTTCTTGTACAAATCCATCGTTTTATTTAAAAAAAAACATCGTAATATTGTTCCTACGTAATAAATTTTAGCCTTATAGTTTAACAAAAAAATATTGTATATTAATTTAAGAAAATTTTATTTTATAATGAATTCAATTCAACGAATTCTATAAAAACGATTTTATTGTATTACCTATACCTACCCCTATCTTATTATTTATATCTCCTAGCAACTGGTACCGTCATACCATACTTAACCTGTCTCATTTCTCCTCGCCCATATGACAATTAAATTGTCGCCGTATTAAGATTAAATGAATTCATATATGAAACACGTACACGCACACGCACACACGCATCTTGCTAATGAGTGAATGTGAGATAAAATACGAGATGTTGGTTTAATTTATGCCTTGTAACGCTATGGCCTATAGTGGTTGGTGAGAGCATATTACATTAACTAATAAACCGCACCATCATCGCGTAGGCCTTGAAAAAGATGGAATGAAGATGTGCATGCTTATTGCTATAATCACTTACTTGTTGAGATGGGATGCATTTAAATGCATAAATATAATATCATCACGACTTATTCCCCATTTCTGGGTATGCCAATCATTTACGTATAGTCCGGTTATTGGAAATGAGATTGATTCTGACTTAGCAATGTTTTACAATTTAATTATAGACATTTTATAAAACGTCTAAGCGTCTAGGTGTTTTATAATACGACGAACAACTTAGCTTGTATATTTCTTCTCTACATATAACAACAATAACCTAACCTAACGCTGAGGTGTATTTAGGGAAATTGCAAGCGAAAATGTCTAAATATTCATTTTACAATTTGGCAGGAAGATGTTCGCCTTTTAATAAAACGTTTAACCAGATTGTAAAATATCGCTCGCTAAGTGAGCGAAAATCTGACAGTCTGGCCGCGTTTTATAAAACGACGGATTATAATCTGGCTACGACATATTCAAGACAAGAACAGTCAAAGTCTAACTGTAAAGAAACCTGTAGAAATCTGCATTCATAGAATCATATCATGATGTGATAAAAAATATATTAATTGCAATAAAACAAAATCGAGTCTATTATGTAACTCAGTGGTTAATTTTTAACCATTGGTTAACTTTTAACCACTGGTTAATTTTTAACCACTGGTTAATTTTTTTAACCAATCAAGTATGTTGACATATAACAAAAAAAGTGTTTTTTAGTTGTCAAATGAATATTCATTGGATAAAAATATTAACCAGTGGTTAAAAATTAACCACTGAGTTACAGAATATGCCCGAATGTCAGTTAATTAAATCTCAAAAGGCTTTAGTACTAAAGACATTTTAAATCATAGAAAGGGGTCTTTCACTGATATTTAATTATACTTCATCTACGGTGTTTACTTGAAATCTGTTGTACTCGTACATACCAGGTTTACCTATTCATTTTAGCGCAAAGAGGGTAAGAATATAAGTTGTTCAGAAATTAAAAAGGCATCCTATAAAGGCAGCTTACTTACATAATCATTAATATTTCTCGAGATATTAATTAAATAAAATTTAATGTTCTTTTAAAAAAATCGTTAGAGTGCTTTGAAAAATGAAACAAGTAACCTATATAAAATATTCACTTTGATATTTGTTGTATAAATTCCCGAACAAATTGAGTTTATTCCTAAAAAAAATATACAACAAATAAAACGGGCCTATTCTGTAACTCAGTGGTTAATTTTTAACCACTGGTTAATTTTTCTACTCATTCAAGTATGTTGACATTTAATAAAAAAAAGTGGATTTTTAGTTGTCAAATCAATATCTATTGGGTAAAAATTTTAACCAGTAGTTAAAAATTAACCACTGAGTTACAGAATAGGCCCGAAAAGATGTTAAAGTGAATATTTCATTCAGCTTACTTGTTTTATTTTCAAGGCACTCTAACAATTTTTTTAAAAGAACATTAAATTTTATTTAATTAATATCTCGTGAAATATAAATGTTTATGTAAGGAAGTTGCCTTTATAGAATGTTTTTTTAACTTTTGACCAACTTATATTCTTACCTTTTTTGCTCTAAAATGAATAAGTAAAGTAATATAGCAGTATTAGAAAAATAACATTGAAATCGCTACACCCGGTATAGGAAATACAATGTTAATTTTCTTATTCTGCTGTAGTTAGTTATCTATTAATTTTAGACAAAAAAATTTCAAATAAAGCTTTTAGATAATAAAATTCTACACATAAATCACTACACGGATTTTACTTTGTTCGTTTTGTAACCTGTAAAACCGAATTTTTAATTTTGTAAATATTGCTCTTTTGTTGTAATATTAATAGTAATTGACACAAAATTACAAATAAATACATGATGTTCGAACATTTGTGGTCAAATAATTAGAAATTTGCGCGTATAATAAGCAATAATTAATAACAAAAAACTACGTATAGTCCAAGTTTTGATTACCAATGGCAGCCTATGCCATTCAACATATTTCATTTTTATACAAACGCACGTATACTTTCTATCTGGTGTTCTGTCGTGGCATCAACCAAGAAGAATTATATGGTTTACTCCCGTTATTTCGTTATTTTCTGCATTTATTTCCTTGGAAAATGGATTCCGAATTTCAAAAAGGCGATAGAAGAAGAGAGGAGCGTTAAAAACTCAAATATTTTAAAAACTAATAACTTTTAAACTTTGACAATTCCTATCATACTGTTGTAAAGTCTAGTTTTAATATCAATGACCCATGTTCTTATTTGTTACTATAGAGATGGACACCATAAATGACAAATATGCCGGGTGTCTGCTTTATTTCCCGAACATAGGAAATTCAATGTTAAAAATTTGATTTGGCGATATCTCTTTATCTATTAATTTTAGAAAAAAAGTGTAAGGATGAAAAATATTCAGAATGAAAAAGTGCATCGATGAGTACCAAGTTTGTTTTTCAATTTGTTTCTTATGTGCGAAGTAGAAGCAAAATAAAAGCAAAAGAAAATAATAAAATCAAATGAAATGTCAAATATGTCAGAAACAACAAACATAAATTATTATTGTCTAATTTTTCATGACACTCTGATAATTGCCTTAATTCGTGTATTTTCTTTTGCTTCTAATTCGTACATAAGAAACAATTGAACAACAAACTTGGTACTCATCGATGTACTTTTTTATTCAATACTTTATTCATCATTACATTTTTTTCTAAAATTAATAGGTAAAGAGATATAGCGAAACCAAATTTTTAATATTGATTTTCCTTTGTTCGGAAAATAAAGAAAATAAAAGACACCTGGTATGTATGTTACCATCTAAAAATAAATAATTCTAAAGAAAGAAAAAAATATAGAGGTAATACATCGGATTAAATTGAAATATAGGTTAATGAAAGAAATTTAATATATTTTCCAATATTATCAAATGTATTTACTTAAAAAATAGTATGTGTATAAACTCAATCAATAAAGTCCCACTTTCTGAACTTGTTACGTAAATTACTATTCTGTTTTTACAGTAGATCGTATAGCATTTACCTGCAAAATAATTATAAAATTAATAAGTATATACAATATTATTAATTATTTAAATCACACACATTATCACAAACGAAATATTTCGACGACACTTCATCCCAATTCTTTCCATTTAAATTAAAAGGTTCTTCACAGATTACAGATTGTTTTGCCTTCAACAAAAGTTCGTGTAATTTTCTTATTCTGCAGTCACAAATCCAAGGATTTCCACTAAGTCCTAATTCGTGGTATCCAAAACTATGTAATAAAGAATCGCACATAGTTTTCAAATTGTTGTTGGAGAGATGTAAATTTTTTAAATTTCCATTTATAGGAAGTGCCTTTTCTCCAATTTTCTCAATATTATTTCCATTAAAATTAACATACTTTAAATACTTTTTATCTTCTAATAATCTGCTTGGTATTTCAGTAAGATAATTATCATTTATCCAAACATATTCCAAAAAAGTATTGTTATTGAATAGTTTAGGTTCAATTTTGGATATAATATTATCTGCCACTGATATTTTTTTCAGTGCATACAAATGACTAAATATATTTTCACTAATATTTTTGATTTGGTTTGTATCTAAATATAAATTTTGCAAAGAATGTTGATTTTGAAACATAGTATCGTTTATTTGTTCAATTTTGTTTCGTGACATATGCAAATTTATTAGCTTGAAATTTGTTCTAAATATATCTGGATGCAATTCTTTAATTTGATTATTAGATAGATACAAACTTTGTAAAGAATGCAAATCTCGAAACAATTTTAGAGAAATGTTTTTTAATTTATTGCTATCTAACGCAAGATGTCTCAAACTACTGAAATTGTAGAATAATTCTTCTGGAAGGGTTTCCAAATTGTTGGTAGATAAACTTAAAAGTTCTAGTTGCCTTGTTTGTTGAAAAGTAAGAAAATGTAGATAACTGATGTGATTTTTGGCTAAGTTAAGATGTTTTAAGTTCTTCATATTGGAAAACGTATGTTCATGTACACTAATAATGTTGCAGTTTTCTAATGATATTTTGGTAAGTATATACACGTCCAATATTACAAATGTGTTGGAGCTGATGTTTATTATATTCTTTCTTGATAAAATAAGTTCTGTTTCACTTGTAAGTACAACTACGATGTTAAGTAAACTTAAAAGTACACTGAGTATTAATTTTGTACCCATCTTGACAGATGTATACTACTTAACTGTTTAAATAATAAAATTGTTAATCCATTTATATACTTGCTAGCAATAATAGTGATAACATTTTAACCTTTGTTTTAGTTTATACTTTCCTTATTTGTTTGAATGATAAATATAAAAATATTGACATTATTTATTTGTTCGAGATTTGATAAAAAAAGACAAGAATTTTTATTTGTTTCAAATTTCGTTTTTCGTTTTCGAGATATTTATATTTAAATCTGTACTCATTTCTAGGTTATGACCCAAAAATAGGTGTATATACGAGCCTACTGACCATTATACAGACAAAGTTACGTAAGCTTACCAAATTTCATATAATTTGGCCCATTAGTTCAGGAGGATCGATTCTAATTCATTTAAGAGACTTATCTCAGTTAATAACGTCATATTGTTACCATGGTTTTGTTATAGGAATCAAATAGGAGTTTAATTTTCTATACCTACTCTTATATCTCAGAGTTGATCACCACGTCATCAATTTCTGATGACAAATAAAATATTGAAAATGTGAAGTATGACAAAGTCCTGCCATACTCCATCTTATATCAAATTAGAAAATTAAATCCCTATAATAAAACCCTTATTTATGTATTAAAAGCATAATCAAAAGATTATAGCACGGGGCAATATTTAAAGCTCGCCGCGTAGTGGAGAGCTTTAATTTTCCCGAGTGCTATAATCTTGATTATTCCCGTGGTACATACAACGTTTTATTTTATTTTGGTTCTCGAAATTCAAGGATTCAATGGATATATATTTGATATCGTACTGGGCATTGTTAATTTTAAGTATACTGTGGTTTCTAGCTATGTTCTTTGTTTATAACAAATTTTAATTTAGTGCCAAATGAAAATGGAAGATATCAATTATTCAAAAGAAATATCGGATGAATTTGATGCTGCTCAGGGCAAGTTGGTTCCACAAAAGTGGAAAGACATATGTATACGAGAAAGGATACGGATAGTTTTACGAGCAGCAGTGTTCAAAAATGTGATTTATAGAATTTATTGTATTGTCTGACATTTATTTATAAACCACGACTTTGACGTTTGAATGGCTGTTGCTTGGTAACTTTATAAACTCTCGGGCGATAAAAGCCTAATTGCTCCCGTTTTTGAGGGCGAATAAACAAATTTATGATTCCAAAATAAAATAAAACTTATTATTAATGAATATCATATTGTTTTATTTTCTGAGACATAAACTTAAACCATCAGTTTATGTTGAAAATAAAACAACATGATATTCATTAATAATAACTAGTTTTACAATTTTATTTATTAATATTACGCTTAAAAGGCAAGGTACACAAGCCGCATATTTGGCACCCTTGTGGGGCCCTACAAGCACTTGTCAAAGTCACATGTCTGTCTGGGCCTGTATTACAACATGGTTAATTTGACAATTGCCTTATTATTTTCATCGTTGTTGATATTAACCCAACGATTATTTCTATATTCTAAATTAACTGACAATGTGAAATAAAGAAAACAATCCCTTATTAACGAATATAAGGTGATAGTTTCTTCGTTTTTATCATTGCTGTGATAGACATGTAACTAGGTAGATTTTGAATGTTTATTGGCGGAAAACATGTCACGTGACTCATGAATTATATTCTCATTAAAATTAGGTTAACATTGCAATGTATTGCGATGTAACTATAGTGATGATGATGATGATAATGATGAAGATGATAATGATGAAGATATGTTATTTTGAAATGTCAATTTTTTGTATATTTATTTTATTAGGAATTATCTGATTGGTACATCAGAGGGAATAATGGCTATTACCCCCGTTTTATTATTCCCTCTGGGATTTACATATGGCATTAAATAGCAAAAACCATATATTTAATGCAAATAGTATTTATTAGTCGTAGATAAATTAACTTAAGTGACAGTATTTTCAACAACGAGAAATGTTTTAAAATGGCATGTCAAAATTTAGTCGGAGCAATATGAATTTTTGAAAGACAGGCATGTTATATAATCCTTATCGCGCGCCCTTATTGTCAATGCAAATATGAGAGAGATAAATGTACGCCAACTTGTTAATTCGTTCATGATACAGATGACCTTGATCAAATATCTTTAAAAAAATAAACTATAACTACGATTACATGTGCTTAAAATTGGGAAAAGTAATTCCACGTTTTGATCACCGTATAAATCATACATCGTGATACATACGGCTGATAACTAAAATTAAATTACACTTGTTCATTTCCTGCCTCTGAAATTGACGGGTAAATTACCTACTGTTTCGAATTTATTTATTTAGTCTTAGCTTTATTTACTAGTCATATCATGATATAATTATTCGTCCACCTGTACTATCCATATTGTTTGCTAATATATGCTAAACAAATAGGTAAATTGTTCTACTATCATACTGAATTGAATCCAATGAGTCCGATGTTTTTCAAACGGAGTGTATGTTCTAATTATTGTTAATTAACCTCTCTTGACATTCGGGTGTTGTTATATAGAGCAGTTTATCATTGTTGTGTTTACCGAAATATCCTCACTCGCTTTCTGTAAATTGCAAATCATTTGCACTCAGTGTGTATTATCCTTACAGAAAAAATTGTTGCATACAAGAACATTTACACTAAAATAATTAGACAACTATTATAGGTGGAATTAATATACATACTTGTAGAAATAAGAACACATTATAATTTAAATTCAAAAGATTACTAATTTCTATTACATCCATTTTTAAGAATGTATATTTTATTGCTGTGTCCAGGGACATATTAATGTGTAATGATATGATATGTACAAAGGTACACGCTTAATCATCATTTCCACTTAAGACGTAGGCATTTAACGTATACCATTATACAAAATTTACGCCATGCACGTTAATTTATAGGTTGAAATGGTATATATACACGGATGGTTCAAAAATATTATAAAAAAATTAAGGATATATACTGACTGTAATGCAATTTTTTTTCCAAAATTCGCAAAAATAATTGCCCGGTCCTTAGAGCAGACATTGAGTAAGTTTATATCGAAGTCCTTAATCGGATTTCTAATCAAATCGGATTTAAATAGATCCTAAATCTTAACTATCTATACCAGAAAATTTAAAGCGATCAAGTACATTTGAATTTACTGTAGATTTAATTTTATTTATTACTGACACTGTCGGCATAGCAGCATATAATGCGTATAACATTATTGACTAGTATTAATTTTGACTTTTGACAATTTTGACTTCACATTTACTTAGATTTTTCATTTAACATTTACTTAGTTTTTTAATTTAACAAATCAATTATTTTTCTTTCCAGGATTAATTTCAAAAAATATTATGTTTCTTACTGCGTCCAAGGATTTCTCATTGCTCTTCTAATAATTGTACTAACTTATCGTTGACACCACGTTGACATATATTAACTGCAAAACCATTGAAAGATGAATAAATTATTCTGCGTTTTTTTTTTATTGTTTCAGTAGGTAGGTGAAAGTAAATCGGATTTATGTGTAAATCTCGTTGGTAAAGTCGATTTAGAATCAGATTCTAAATCCAATCCAGATCGTTTAACGTCGTTTTCTTAAATATACGATTTCTAATCCTAAATCTACTTAAATCCGATTAAGGACGTCGATATAAACATACTCATTTTTCGGGCACAGGACTGATAGATTACGCACACGAATACAAATTTGTAAACATCAAAAAAATTTTATTTAATTAAGTTGTGTAATGTTTCATTCTTTTTTACTTCATTTAGCATTTAGTGTTATATTTTCTGTAAAAATCCTAAGAATTTAAGTACGTTTTATTTGTAATCAAATCAACACAATTTAATTAAATAAAATAAATTTTAATGTTTACTAATTTGTATTCGTGTTCGTAACTTATCTGTCCAGTGTCCCAAAAATATCAGCTCTAAGGACCGTGTAATTATTTTTGCGAATTTTGGAAAAATTATTTTTGCATTACAATCAATACACCCTTAATTACAATATTTTAGAAACAGCCTGTATATATAATAATCAGCTGATTAAGGAATCAATCTGATCTGTAGATGAACGTAAGTTCTAATTCACCAACTTGATTTCTGATCAATAAATTCAGATTCACAGTTTTGTTTTGATTTCAGTCAATATAACTGTCATGTAATTTTATTGGTGGTAGGTAATTGTACTTTTAAAAAGTATTAATTTTGATATAGGTAGAAATTACACTGATTCCAATAAAGGAGTGATTTTACATATAGTAAAAATTAAGAATATAAAAGTACCTAAAGTCTATCCGTTTTAACTGTAGAGTGGTGTGAAGATAGGTACAGTTTGATCATGTTTTCTGATTGAAAAATACGCCGACATTATCCAGTCAAACAACAAGATCAAACTGCTCCTGTTTTCACACCACTTGTATAGTTAAAACGGATAGAGTATATATTTGAAAATAATAAAACCAATGCGGTTTTAAATAAAGAAAAGAATGAGACAAAGTTACAAATGAGTATACAACAGCCAGAATCCTGACATCCTAATTTTGACATTTATAGTAAATGTCAAAATTAGGATTCAACAGATTCGTCATTTTTTAGTGAAAAATTTTATAAACGCTGGTTCTACTCCTTTTGGTAAAAATATAAAAAGTATATTTCGTAGATTACAACAAATTATGTCAAATTAAATAATTGTTGCATTTTCGTCGCTTGAAACAAATGAATATAGATAAATTATACAACGTTGAAAAGCAAAAAATATCTACTTTTCAATGGTGTAACTTTCTATGGTGTCTATGTAAAAATTGTAACTTTTTGACATAAGAAATACAGATTCAGTATTATTGTATACTTTATAATTATTTTGCAAAAATGAAAAAAAAAATTAAACATATTACATTTATAAACATTATACCATTAAAATCCATTTCTTATATCTTATAGTTCTCTAGATCCCTATGTAGGACCGTTATTCTGGACACCTGTATTTTTTCTATTACAAATAAAGTAATGCACACGATATTGTTGCTCTTTGCAAGAAAATCATATTTGCAACTACTCAATCGTGTAAAGCAGGCTTACTTGCATCTCACAAGGTCAATATTATGAATGGCCATTGAAGTTAAGCGCTCAGACATAAATATTTCATTTGTGAAGCTGTCACAGAGTCTGTACTTCCTGCAAAGGCAATACCGACGCGCCAAACTGGAAAATTCACACATTGTCCGCTGTAAATATCACCATAAATATCCATTCTCAATTTGATTATTTCGGAGAGAAGTAAATTATTTTCTTCCACATAGATAAATTCTTAAAGATTTGGAATTGAGAAGTTGGGAATTATTGAAGTAAAAGAAATATTTTGACATATCTATCACGAAGGAAATAATTATTTGTATACCTATAGGTACTAAAGTATAATACTAAGATACAGTGTGTTCAAAAAAATTCCTAACTCGGAGTAGGCTATGAATAAAGAAACACAAGTATTTCATTAAATGTCAATTTGACACGAGAAATTGTCAAAAATGTTATCTAAAGAAACCAAGGCTTTTCTTTTTGAATCTTATTTTAGAAATGGCAATAAATTAGAAAAAGGCTAGTGGCAATATACTGTATCCTTCATTATAATATATTTTCTCATTAGAATTACATTTCAATATCAATTTTGACTATTTGACTTTTGAATTGAATAATGGATCAAACATACGTTTCCCTGTTCATAGACTACTCCGAGTTAGGAACACACTGTACTTTATGGCTGAGGTACGAGTATACACTATATTTTTAAATATTAATTAAAAACATAAATAAATAACATTATGTTATGCATTTGTAAGACGTTAGATCAATTTAATGCTAGTACTGTCAAAAGTCTTAAGATCTGTTAAGTACTTTAACAGCACAAACATCACTTATTTCTTTGGGTATTCCAATTTACCACTAACTTAAAAATATCTAATTAGACGTAGTCTTCATTGTTAAATGAGTTGATTGGTATGTGAGCACAGAATATCTAGTGACAGAAAGTTTGCAATATGTATATTTTTACCTCCCACTACCCTTGGTAAGCGAGGTATAGGGATCATGCTAAAAATCGCATATCGAGATTTTGGTAAATGAGCATGTTTTAAGGTCCCTAGAATCCAATTTTAACATTTTGACAATGATGTCTGTGTGTGTGTGTGTGTGTGTGTGTGTGTGTGTGTGTGTGTGTGTGTGTGTGTGTATATGTGTGTGTATATATATGTGTGTGTGTGTATGTGTGTGTGTGTATGTGTGTGTGTATGTGTGAGTGTGTGTGGGTGTGTATTCCCATTAGATTTAGAAATCGGATAGCCGGAAATGGCACTTTACTTAAAGCTCAAAATAGTTTTTCTTCAAAAAATACCTTTAAATGTTATTTTTTCGAGATTAATGTTATTATAAAAATTAAAGATTATTAAAGTTTCTACAGATTTACATTAATACTTTTTCTACATATTTTATAGATAAATTTATAAAATTATCTATAATTTAAATCCCGGAGCCTACGCTTTAAACAATAAAACTTCTTGGTTACGCAGTTATTCAAATGTATGTAACTGACAGATAAATGTCACTGTCAACGAACTAATTATTTCAAATTAATAATAGTAACGTTTTAAAACTAAAAAAGTAAGTAGAACAATATAGGAAATGAAATCAATACAGTTTCCAGCATAAGTAAATATGTAGGTATATTTAGATTATTAAAAATGAACGATTCGCAAAAAAGTTTAAGCTAATCCTCATTTTTGGATTAGTGAATTCTAATCTATCCCGGTATTTAAAATTTAATCTTCATTTTATTATCAAGGTAGTTACTTGCATTAGATTAGACTATATTTTAAGAAATAAACTGCCAAAATTAGGGTAAAATTCGCTAATTCAAAAATAAGAATTAGCTTAATCTTTTTTGTGACTCGGGCTGTAAATGGCGGGAAGTATTGTGTTGGCCACATCAGATTTTTTTATAGAAGTAAGAAATTTACGATAATTCAAGTTTGACAGATGAGTATATAAAGTTTAATTTTGACTGTAAGGTCTGTAAGGTCAAACTCAAGCTAGTATTTTGGTTATCTTCACGAAGTGTTATCGTACTTTAGTATCGATTTTGAAAAAAAAATATTTTTGGTAGTTGAAGAAAATATGTAGTATTCTCCACCGAAAAATAGCATAGCTCAATAAAAAGTGTATGATTCTTGTCGACATATATGCGTAATTGAAGTGCAATAAGGCGACGTATCTCGTAACTCTGCTCAGGAAATAATTTGGAATTGTTAACATAGGTCACATACAGTGGTGTGTATTTTAGCATTTTTGTGTTTCGTGTTGTTTTCCGTGATTTATCAATAATGTCAAAAGAAAAGCTATTGAAAAGAGTAGAATAATGGTCTTCTCTGCATATTCGTTTTTGAAGCAGAAAAAATTAGTTTCTCCTAGTCGCCGTGCGCACAAATTATAGAGCGAATTGAACTATAGGTACCTGTAAACGAAACATTGCTAAATGTTATTCTTACATAAAGAATACTATATGTAGGGCAGTCAGGTCCGATACTAAAAAAAAGTTACGTATTTATTGTCAGATTATCATAATTTAACTAATTTAATAATTAACTGACTATCACAAAATAAATTTAACCAACTTAATTTTCGGCAATAAAACACAATTTTATTTTAAATATGTTCGAAGTAGTTTCTTTAATAATAAAACACTTACCAATCTTCTTGTGGAAATTCAACAATGGAATGCTGAATGCTTTCATAATAATCAAGAATTGCAGCATCAATTTCTTCTTGAGACGAAAATCTTCTAACCTGTTTTTCTTACCAAAAACTGAAGAAAATACTCTCTGGTTAATTTCATACTTTGTCACAACGATATTTAAAAAAAATGATTAACTCTCCAACATCAGATTTTGTTATACATATATTTATATTTATATAGGTAGATACGATTTTCATTACAAGTAGACCGAAATATAATAATCTTATATTAATATTAAAATCTATCTAGAACAGCAACTGTACTAAAGTATACAACTAGCTAATGTTACGATTTGCATATTTCTTTTTATAAACATGATATTGTTCCTAATTCCGCAACTAATTAAGTATCTATATCGTATCGTAAACATTTACGTGTGCGTAAATCGCCGTAGTAAGTTGTGCTGGGCACAGGTTATAGCACCTGCTTGAGAGCGCGTATTTATTCGTCCATACGTCTTTCGTTCTTTCCATCATGAATATGCATGTAAGAAAGTCCGATGGCCGAAATTATATGGCCTTATCGGGACCTCAAGACAGGTGGAGCCTCGTTTACGATTTAACGTTTCCAATCAGCACCGAACAGGGATGATTTTCCCTTCGACAACGCCCAATTTGACATGGTTTAATCCAAAATGTTGAATTCTATAATGTATTTGTATGATTGTGCTTCAATAATAGTTATTTATGGTAAAAATGGGTTATATTGCAAATAAGTAGCCATACAAAATTTTTTCCAACACCTCTGCAAATGGTATAAAATGTATTTAAAAGATTTTTTAATTTGATATTTCGAAGTACAGAGAACGCCTGGACAGTAATTATAACGTTAAAATATGAATGTTTAACTCACGTTGTTAATAGCAGCATAACTACGTTGTTTAGCTCACTAGACTGTATTTCAGATAAGAATAGATTTATGAGCAAGATAGGGCTTACGATTCCAGCTTTCTGATTGATCTAAATGCAAACCAAGTTTACAATAGCAATATGTAAAGTAGGTATATTATTTATTCCATTTTGACTATAAAATCTATTTAACAACTTTAAGTAACTGTCTATTTGCTAAATAATTAAAAATAAGTAAATTTTGATATTTTGAGCTGTCAAGTATCTTATACACGAAACAAAACTAGACTCTATCCGTTTTAATTATAGAATGGTGGGAAGATAGGTGCAGTTTGATCTTATTTTCTGATTGGATAATACTCCGATATTATCCAATCAAACAACAAGATCAAACTGCACCTATCTTCCCACCACATTATAGTTAAAACTGATAGAGCATAATAGAGGATTCCACCATTTTTTGTACTTTCATCAGAAAGTATAAGTAAAACTAATACTATTGGTGAAAATCCGGTGAAAAATTCCTATTAATAAGCGAGTTATGGTCCCCCGAAGTTTGAAAATATAGATGTAACGTCACGAATATGTTTTTATATAACTGTTTTCTTCATGGATCTAAAATGTTCTTGAAATGTATGCTATTTTTAAATTATATTTATACAAAACAAATTAATATTATAACACTGTACAAGTCTACATGCTATATAGTATAGTAGTGTATCAAAATTATTAAGTTTAGTGCAAGAAATTTATATTCAAATAAAACCTGTTTGAGAATTGCAATACTGGACTGTTAGGCACGTGTTCGCTATTTGAATTTGTCTACATCCATTGGTAGTAGAGTCCACCACTTAACTCGGTATTCGTTATATATTTATAGGTGGTCTTTGAGTCGCCAATCAAAATAATGTATATGGAATTCATATGAGTGACGAACTGCTAAAACAAAAACCCCCTTATTTCCGAAGTATTTCAATTATATCATTTTATTTCTTTGTTAATATTCATTATTAAGCATCTACTTTCACTATTTTTTACCAATTTCTCTTAATTCGATTGAGCTGTAATTCCCTATTCATAAGATTTATGTGTACAAAACAGGCTGGCGCCGCAGAGCCACCAAGTCTATTCTTATCTGAAATACAGTATAACGACTTCTGAACAGCTTTATTTGATTCAAATCACCATAGTTATAGCGTTATTATTAGGTGTTGGATAAACGAATAAACAACAGCAAATTCAAAATTGTGAGATATGATATATAAATCATTTACAGATGATCAGGGTCGGATTGGTCTTTAGGTGTTTGTGAAAAGGGGGAATATTTTCCCGTGACCAAATTAATTTGGTGTCCAAATTGTGCATTGTCTTCAAGAAAATAAAATTTCATAGAGAAATTAGAAGAAGCTTGGTGATTCCAGCAGACAAAAATGATATGTCCTTTAAACATACTAACTTCTATATTGTATTTATCCTCCGCCAACCGTCACCAATACCGGTTCTCACAAGAAAAGCGGGCCATACACGTTCAATATGAGAAAACAGTTTTTCCTTGTGCAAAAGTAGTCTATTAATTTTAGACAATAATGTGTCAAACAAATTCAATTCTGTATCTAATTCAATGAGCACCTTTCGTAACCGACAAAATTGAATTTAAAATTTTATTAAAGTTACAAAGTTGCAGTATAATTATATTTTATAATTATAAAAATAATCTGACATGTAAAATTTGTCTGTCATTATATTTCAATACCATGGCTAACACCACTTAACACAATAAGAAGTAATTTTTATTAAATTTTAAGTTCAATTTGCTGGGTTATGACAAATACGATTGTTTAATTAGATGCAAAATTTATTTAACATTTATTTGACGCACTATTGTCTCAAATTAATTGGCCACTTTTACAGGCAGAAAACTTGTCCCATATTAAACGCCTACGTGGCCCAATTTTCATGTTACAGGCGATAAATATGTAAAGAAGAAATTGTTAAGGTCAAATATTTCGAATTGTACGTTTTAGGGTTCCCAGAATACGATTTTACTAATTTTACAAGTTGTGTGACGATTATTTCGACTCCGATAAATCCAGTATCTACTACAATTCTAAAATTTACAAAATTTATAGGTATTCCTCGTTTTCATATCCATATGAAGAACTGATTAAATTGTGGCTTTCGTTGGTCAACTAGAACTTTACGAACTCATCAGATCACAACTAAGCATTCAATTGAATTCACGAAAAAACCTAAGGTTATTAATACTTTCGGTTCGAAATACGAGTGGCTGAATTATTCCTGTTCTTCTGGCATCCCTTCTATTTTGTACGTTGGCCCGCTTTATTAATGTAAATTACACATTTGAATCAGTGATGTGTTATTGTTAGATTCTATCGATACACTTTATCTTGTTGCCGTCATAAATAAACTGTTGTGTTTTGTTTCTTCATTTGTCTCGCAATTATTATGATGACGGTATTTCATTTTGAATGCTATTATTCTCGAATAGTGCATTAAGATTTCATCTAACATGTAATTGAAATATTATAGATTGTTAGTAGTACATCGTTTATAAAAAATTAAATTAGTAATTAGGAATTTACTAATGTATCATTATAAACGTAGCCGCACTATAGTTAAGAAAGTTGATTAGGTTAATAAATAAGATGCTACTTAAAATCTTAAGGGTGAGCAGGTAATATTTTATTATAAATAATAAATAGTAATTACTGAGGACTTAAAAACTGTCAAATTAATTTCAGGCTGAATTAACTGTCGAATCTGTCAAATTATAAACCTTGATACGAATTTACTTATAATAATGACTATTTCACTCATAAATATATAAACCAATCCAAATTCAGGATTCTACCTAGTTACCAAGTTTCATTTCGACAAAATACCGTCACAAAAAAATTTTCGCGTCCTTTAAGCCAATAAGATGTCGTATTTTTACACGTAAGTGAGTTTTGATAAGCGAAAATTTTTTAACGTTTTAGAAACATATTGTTTACATACCTGTCAAAGTCTGTAAATTTTCAGTGTTATCAGTTTTTATTAAAAACGAGTCGATTTAAAACGTTGAAAAAGCAAACTGAAACATAATACCTCTAAACACAATAAAAATTACAAGATTTTTGTCAAGAAAAAAATTATATAAATGTTTACCTGATTTTTATTTTGGAAATAGTCATCCGAATACCACTCGTGGTTAAATTTTATCCTGGAAAAATTTTCCGATTGCTTTACTCGAGCTTGTTACCAATTTATCTCGTGACATTGATCAAAATTCACTCGTTTGACAACTCGTGATTTTTTTGTCAATGTCACTCAATAAATTGCTAGACAACCAGCTCTTGTAACAATCTGAAAAAAAATTCCGGAAAAAATTTACCACTTATGATATTATATATGAATAACTTTTATTTGAATTTTATTTTCTATTGTTATTAGTTCACGAAATATCATCTGAACGTTGGAAACTAAACCTGTATAAAGATTAAATCTTATTTTACTTTTCTTAATACTTAGTTCTTATCGATTTATATACTTGCGAAATTTTATGGATACTTTTGCTTGTTATGTACGGATTAAAACGAAATCGATATTTTCGAATATATTGATTGGTTTTATTACTTTTGATTTCACATGTTCATAATAAATCAGTATGATGATTATTTTCTTACCTACCATATGTCCTTGTGATACTACTGCATTAAAAGGTTAATTAATTCTCCATGGTTCCAACGATTTCAACCATAAAAATGTGGTTGACGAATACACTACACATTGACAAGTTTATACGGATTGTCCACCTGCTGCACCTTTATGGAAACGTGGTTGCATAACAAGAAAAAAGAAGAAAAATTATTTTATTAAAATGATTAACAACGAAAGCCAGTGTAGTACATAATATAATACATATTATGAGCAAATTGTGTATTTGAATAAATATGTATATACTTACGACAGATTTTTACCTACCGTCAGCTTTAGGTAAGGAAGGTATTGTCTTTGGTCAAAAAATTCGGTGGTCAATTTTTAATGAATAAGCACGTTTTAAGGTCCCTAGAATACGATTTTACTATTTTTACGATGATGTCTGTATGTGTGTGTGTGTTTGTGTGTGTGTGTTTGTGTGTGTGTGTGCGTGCGTGCGTGCGTGCGTGCGTGCGTGCGTGCGTGCGTGCGTGCGTGCGTGTGTGTGTGTGTGAGTGTGTGTGTGTGTGTGTATTCCGGTAGCTATAACCTGATAAACAGCTGTTTATCGGTAACAGTTCACCGGGAGAATTTTCGTAAACGCCTCATATAACTGACGGAAGAATGTGTTGGCCACATCAGATTTTTTAAAAAATAGCTAGAATTATTGATACTTCTTAAAAACTTCCAACCAATCTCCTTTTGGAATGCTTTTAAACTAATTTCAAGGACACTTAAAAACTAGCAAAGTTGTCAAATTATTTTCTGGTAACTTAAAAACAGTCCAACCTGTCAAATTAATTACTGGGGGATTTAAAAACTGTCAAAATAATTTGTTGAGCTAAGTTGTAATTAACTATGGACTTTAATTTGAAATGACTAAATAAATGTTTAAAAATTTGTTTTCCACGGTCTATCTGGTTTTCTTATACGTTATAATTCTAGTGTGATCCCCGTATTTATCAATAATAGAACTTTTTAATTTAAAGAGATAGAAGATATGCGCAATGGGGATCTGCGCATATTCATATTCATATTTATTTGACCATTAGTACAATTAGAAATTGTTTATGGCAAGTCAAAAGTTACTTATACAGAAAAAATTAAATTAATGTTACATTAATAATAATGAATTACAAGTGTCTGCATCAGCAATGGCGGTCAGATATTCGTCTAGACTATAAAAACATTGTTTTGTCAAAAATTTCTTTAAGTTTAAAAACATTATAATTTAATGACTTCATTGATGCTGGTAAGGCGTTATATAAATTAATATTTAAAGAATTTCTTTGAGATCGATCTACTTGAATTATATTAGCATTTCTAGTGTAGTAGTTATGAGAGTTAGAAACTAATGGAAAATTGTGAGCGTTAATAGGAATTTCTAACAAAGTAAAATATATAAATATTATAATTTATAATTCTAATAGCTTGTTCTTGAAGCTTGAAAATTTTGTCTGCATGGGAGGAATTACCCCATAGAATAATCCCATAACAGATTATTGAATGAAAAACACAAAAATACGACGAAATTAGTATCTCTAAATTTAAGCATTGTTTTAAATTTCGTAAAAGAAAATTTATACTAGCGAGCCTTGTAAGCAAACTCTCAATATGATCAGACCATGTTATACCATTATCTATTAGAAAACCTAAATTTTTTACAGAATTACCTGTCCTTGCATTTGGATTTGAAGATACTATTATATGCTGCGTCTTCTCGTTGTTTAATTTTAATTTATTTGCTGTAAACCAAGCTTCAGCTCTCTTCAAATTAGTAATAGTTATTTCATTTAGTGATAAAATCGATTTATGTGATGCAATTAGTGTCGTGTCATCTGCAAAAAGTACAGATTGAACTGGAGCAATAAAGGACGGAAAGTCATTCGCATAGATTATAAAAAGGATAGGGCCAAGGATGGAACCTTGTGGAATTCCATGTTTAATTCCTTTAAATTGTGACATTTTATTTCCATAATAGACACATTGCTTTCTGTTCGATAAGTACGATTTGAATAAGTTAAGATAATTTCCGGATATACCATAATGACTGAGCTTTTGAAGTAGTATATCATGAGGGACACAGTCGAAAGCCTTTGATAGATCACACATACTTAATGAAATATGTAAGCCCTTTTGCATAAGAACAACTGAGATCTATGGCGTTTGTTTCTAAAAAATTTAGTCGTAAAATGTGAGAATATCTCAGATAACTTTAAAAAATCTTATCGAAATAAGTTATAAAATCTTTAATTGAAGTTAAATTGTCTAACGATGCAAATTTTCACTGAGAATACAGGTATTTTAATGACTGCAATATTTCGTTTGACAGCCCAACTGGCAGTTGTTTGCGCCATTTTCTTACTATTTGCAGTGATAGAAAGAGATAGTCGTTAAATTGAAAAGGTCCATTAGTAAACCTATAAAAATACAGATAAAAATTTAAAAATTGTTTTGCAAACGGTGAAAAAATATTGTTAATTAGGTTTATAATGAAACTAATGTCATAACTCTTCTTCACATCACAATAAATCGGTTCTAAGAAACATATTGCATCAGAGTAATTGATACAATATTAATTTCTGTAATTGTATATTGAAATAACGGCACTTTACAGTAAAAAATCGCTCGTCATTTATTGCGCCCTATAAACAGAGTTGCTAATTAAAGGTACCAAAATTTTAATGAAAGAAAATCGCTCACGAGCCTGTCCGCCATAATTAAATATTTCATCCAATTATCTGTCTGCGAAAATTTAATCAAATTATAAATAAGATACGCAGTGACATACTATACTGAAACTCAATTAATGAATTAAAATTATAAGGTTTTTGAAAGTAAATATCACAGAATTAAAATAGGCTGAATAACATTTAAATTCTAATTTGGATATTTGGTTTTTGGTTCATATTACCTAATTGTTTAAGTTTAGCAACACTATTTAAAGAGAATAAATTAAATTAAATGTTACATTAAAAATACCATTGCTATTAAAGAATCAATTTGCTAGATAAAATAAACGCTAGGTATATAAGATAACCGCTTCACAGACTGCATGAACGCTATTTAGAATGGATAAAAGCCAACGACCAAATATAACTAGACAAAACATTCCCTATCCTTCCTCACTGAATGTTTTGATTTCGGCTGGCCAGACAGAGAAACTAGAGATAGAGATACGTCTTGTCTAGTTCGAGTATTTCTCACTAGAAGCCACGTAGAGTGTCATTGTTTAGTTTGAACGTTGCTCACTAGAGGCCACGTAGAAGCATGTATATTTTGTATTTGTTTTGTAGTTGTAGTGGTTTTGTGAGTGACACGTGGGTTTTTCTTTAATATTAAACCTTATAAATTATTTAATGTTAACCTTAAATGTTAACCACGAAATTTTAACTAAGAACACTTGCGCCTCTAGTGAGCAACGTTCAAACTAGACAATGATACTCTATGTAGCCTCAGTGGTGACCTCTAGTGAGTAATACTGGGACTAGACAAGACTTATCTCTATCTCTAGTTTCTCTGTCTGGCCAGCCGAGCCGAAATCAAAACAAACCAAATGAAGTTTTGTCTAGTTATATTTGGTCGTTGGATAAAAGCTAATAAAATAAATAAACGCTATTTATCGAAAACGCTATATATAGAAAATAAAATAAAGGCTGTATAGAATGGATAAACACTATCATCAATTTAGTGTCAATTATGCTTATGCAAAAGAAAGAGTATAAAGTCTCGAAATTCGTGAATTTCAGATCTACAGGTTTAGATTTTGTTTCGAAAAGTTGAGAAACTAATTTAAAAATTAGTTCGTTAGTTATACAGGATTCAGAATATAATGTCATGTCGCTTCGTTGAAATTTTGTGTTTGTGATACAAACGCAGTGGTGCAGTGCATAATTATAAAAAGAAGGACATTAAAAATTACGGAATTATTTAATAATACGGCTTTTTACCTACTTATTGAACAATATGAATAGTCTTGAAAAATTGGCCGTAATGTGAACATCTGATTAAGGGTACTTAGAAAGCAGATGACTAGCATTATTTTTACCTCCCGCGACCCTTAGTAAGGGAGGTATACGGATCGTGCAAAAAATCGCATATTGAGATTTTGGTAAGGTCCCTAGAATCCAATTTTAACATTTTCACGATGATGTGTGTGTGTGTGTGTGTGTGTGTGTGTTTGTGTGTGTGTGTGTGTGCGTGTGCGTGTGCGTGTGCGTGTGCGTGTGCGTGTGCGTGTGCGTGTGCGTGTGCGTGTGCGTGTGCGTGTGCGTGTGTGTCTGTGTCTGTGTGTTTGCGTATGGATCCTGTTTACGCTCTAACTCAAATACTATCATTCAGAAAATTTTGAAACCTTATATTTCTACCTTATTCTAATATGGAAAGAAATATTTGCAATAGATGTCTCAGTTTCAATGAAAATGGCAGGGGTGTGGAGTCGGGGAAAAAAATGCGACTCCAACTCCGACTCAAACTCCAGATATTTTATATATTCGACTCCGATTCGGACTCCGACTCGGACTCCGACTCAGACTCCGACTTCTGACTCCGACTCTAATGGGGTCGATAAACCAATTTTTACCTCCCGCTACCGTTGGTAAGGTAGGTATAGGGATCGTGCTAAAAATCGCATATTAAAATTTTGGTAAATGACCACGTTTTAAGGCCCTTAGAATCCAATTTTAACATTTTCACGATGATGTCTGTGTGTACGTGAGTGTGTGGTTATGTATGTGTGGATCCTCCACTCTAACTCACATACAATCATCCAGAAAATTTTGTAACCTTGTATTTCTACCTTAATCTAATATGGAAAGAAGCCATTAGATTTTGGTGTAAATCAGATAACCGGAAATGGCACTTTACTTGAAGCTCAAAATAGTTTTTCTCCGAAAAATATCTTTAAATGTTATTTTTTCGAGATTTATGTTATTATGAAAATTAAAGATTATTATAGTTATTTGTATATCAAGGCCGCGAAATCACTCTTTAGCGTACCGAGAGAAAAATTGTACCGAGGCCGCTTGCGGCCGAGGCAAGACAATCTCGAGGGCGCTAAAGGATTTCGCGAACAAGGTGTACACAATATTTTTTGTGCAACCGTAAAAAATATGTAATTACAAATTTTATTAATTTTAAACAGTTTCATTGTATGTATATAGAAAGTTAGCTTTCAGGGTGGCTATGGGATTAACATTTGATAAACAAAACCATACAATTTTCAAGTGTCAAAGTGATTATTTACCTAATTTCGCGGCCGCTACCATGACAACGTCCGCGAAATGAATTTCGCGGCCGTTACCATAACAACGGTTGCGAAATATAATATCGCGGCCTGTATTGCGGCTGCGAAATGCTTATTTCGCGTCCGGTTGCACTAATTTTTTTTTATTGGTTTATACATTTTATGAATGAAGTTTTAAATAAGTAATTAATCTCAGTGTTTAAGCAATCAATTATATTCTTATTTTTAAATTAGTATTTAATATTTGTTTACCATAGTAATAGTTCTTTTTATTATCTTTTAATATTTAATTATCTATTTTAATTAATAATAATTCTTTGATTTTTATGTTTCGCCCACATAAATAAAACGTTACAATATCAATACGTACCGACAAATAAATTCTTTGACTTTAAAGACAGTTTTGTCGACAATAATTTTATTCCGTGGAATAAAATTTTAATAGTTTTCAAGTCATTCTCGATAATACTGTATTTAAAAAAGTTGTAATTCATTTCCAATTTTTAAGCAGATCCAAATTCTTTAAAATATAGTGCCCTATCTGTTGAATCTGAGTCGTATGTGAAAGGTACAAATTATTTTCTGGACAATGGATCTATTCTTTCCCTCCAAACTTCACAAATACGTAAAACCTTCACGCCTGAGTGAAATGTCACAAAAGATGTCGTTTTTTCACATAAACCTTAAAAAACTGCACAATGTTAGCTTTAAAGTTTTTTAGCTTACATGTGCGAGAAATAAATTTAAATCATCGTAATACATACCTATACCTGAATCTAGGTAAATAAATCACCGGTATTCTTTTGTTATTCCCTCGAAGGTAGGTACGGCATTAGATTAGTAATGCAGTATTTAATTTTTTATAGTCGCGGACAAAAATGTAATAAAAAAAATATCATTAATTCTATGACCTATATTTTGGGGTATGACAATGAGAATTACAAAAAAAACAAGGTATACTAAGACGAGAAATCAACCAATGTGCGTCGTAGATGCCAACATGAACATGCCAACATGAAGCAAATAATATTTTAATTTTTTTCTTAAAGAATGTATACGAGTACATTCAATTTTAGATTAAAAAATTATAAAACAAAATTTAGCAATAATGTGAATTTTTCTATTTCGGCACAATAAAATAATAAATTATAAAGTGCCTAAAAATACTTTATACGTATCATGAGCGATGTACAATATTTTAGAAATAAAATTCCAAAAGTATTGAAATTTCATAAACAAAAGATTGTATAGACCGTTGGACATAGACAATCAAGTACATGTATAGTTTGTTTCAAGATATTTGCAAACATACCTGCCTCGACTTACGCAGCGGGTGGCTTCTTAAATCGGATTGATGTGTAACATCACAGGGTTGTAACAAAATATTTGAAATCCAGCACACGAAATATTTATGTGGAATTTAATATTTCACTTGAATTTTAAAAAATACCGACCAAAGAATATAACATTACAAAAATTATAAATAAAAACAGGTATATTAACTAGCGGAATTTTGAGAAAGTACCGCTACATCGTTTTCTCAAATTTTGTTAATCCTCCCCTGACACATAGGATCGTAAATACCATGCTGTTTTGCGGTGTACCGCGTCATTACGAAAGCAGATAGATTTGCAAATATCTTGAAACACGCCATACTACAATACCTATTTTGTTCCATACATCGAAAGGTCGTAAGTGTTAAGCACATATTTGAACAAATGGATAAGAATATTATTTAAAGAAGTTGTACACCTACACATATCGTTATACCTTTTTTTAGCGAACATTTTTAAAACATAAAAACGGTACTAAGATCCCTTCAAATGTAAATATTGCGAATGATGAAGGCTATCAAAGTTTTAAAAAAAGTAATTAGAATTTAAAATATTTGAAATTCTAATAGGTATTTGAATATTATGGAGTTTATATATATATATATATGGGTCGGTATTATAAACGTCCAGTAAAATTTAGTTCCATAGTAAATGTAATAAAAACATGGAAAATGATCTGAACTTGTTCATTTATTAAATTTACTATGGAACTGAATTTAATTGGATGTTTATAATATCGACCATAAAGTTAAATATTGACAATAAAACTATAAATTATCTCTAACCTTAAAAGTAAACCTATATACGTATTTCAAGAACAATATTCTCATCTTCGGTAGTGATACTGAATTCACTGCTTTCTGATTGGTCAATAATAGTCGCGTTCTTTTTATCATTTGCCTTATCTCATCTCATCTCAAAATGAGATGAGTTTGACATGAACTGAGTTGAGATCAAGGTAAGATTTTTATGAAGTAAAAAGAACGACAAAAGACAAATTTTGTTGCTAACTTGAACAATTTGAATTTGACATTAGCTTTTCAACGGTCAACCACAATATTTTCAGGCGTTATTTTGGATCGCCTAAAACTATGAGTGGGCATTATTTGGGCTTCCATAATTCTGTCGATTACATAATAACATGTAGTGCGACACGTTCTAAAATGTTGTTTAAATTGTACGGTACTATAACTTTCACATAATTTTCAATTGTATGAAGTTTACGTCTTTGGATATTTATTTATTCTTCTAATATTATATTTATTAAAGGAATAAACAAATAATCTTTCCAATAACCAAACTAAGTGTATGTGACAGCCCGTGATAGCAAAACATTCATCCCCACCATTCATCTAAGATTAAAAACTCAACAAGCACAACCTCCAGAGGTGACTAAGAATCGGGAAGGGGGCAGGAACTCTTCTCACTTCGGTCTCACTTTATCTAACCTCCGTTACGATAAAAAGAACGGTCAAAATTAGTGAGGCAACTGAGGTGAACTAAGACGAACTGAGATCTCATGTGAAAAGTGGTAAAAAGAACGCGACTAATGTATGTAGGTATTATACCTACGACACTATACATCGGGGAAAGTCTTGTAATTCCAATTTTCAGATATTTTTTCTTTTATTTATAAAATGAGTTAATGCTAAGATAAAAAAATCTGATGTGGCCAGCACATTACCTTCCGTCAGTTGTATGTATTTAGTACAAATTCCATACAGAAAGTTTCTTGTAAGATTCTAATATTTCCAGTAAAATTATAATTCAGACATATTATGTAAATTGCACTTTGACACTGACATTTGTCAATCAGAATTTTCTTAATGTAGTAGATGTTTCCATGTTTATAGCACAGCTGGCTGCTTTGTGAAATTTAATTTCTTTATAATTTTTACCTCTAGCTAAGAGAGGTATTGAATTCATGCTAAAAATCACATCTCCAGATTTTAGTGAATAAGCACGTTTTAAGGTCCCTAAAATCCGATAATAACATTTTTACCATGATGTGTGTGTGTGTGTGTGTGTGTGTGCGTGCGTGCGTGCGTGCGTGCGTGCGTGTGAGTGTGAGTGTGAGTGTGAGTGTGAGTGTGAGTGTGAGTGTGAGTGTGAGTGTGAGTGTAAGTGTGAGTGTGAGTGTGAGTGTGAGTGTGAGTGTGAGTGTGAGTGTGAGTGTGAGTGTAAGTGAGTGTGAGTGTGAGTGTGAGTGTGAGTGTGAGTGTGAGTGTGAGTGTGAGTGTGAGTGTGTGAGTGTGAGTGTGAGTGTGAGTGTGAGTGTGTGAGTGTGAGTGTGTGTGTGCGTGCGTGCGTGCGTGCGTGTGAGTGTGAGTGTGAGTGTGAGTGTGAGTGTGAGTGTGAGTGTGAGTGTGAGTGTGAGTGTGAGTGTGAGTGTGAGTGTGAGTGTGAGTGTGAGTGTGAGTGTGAGTGTGAGTGTGAGTGTGAGTGTGAGTGTGAGTGTGAGTGTGAGTGTGAGTGTGAGTGTGAGTGTGAGTGTGAGTGTGAGTGTGAGTGTGAGTGTGAGTGTGAGTGTGAGTGTGAGTGTGAGTGTGAGTGTGAGTGTAAGTGAGTGTGAGTGTGAGTGTGAGTGTGTGAGTGTGAGTGTGAGTGTGAGTGTGAGTGTGAGTGTGAGTGTGAGTGTGAGTGTGAGTGTGAGTGTGAGTGTGAGTGTGAGTGTGAGTGTGAGTGTGAGTGTGAGTGTGAGTGTGAGTGTGAGTGTGAGTGTGAGTGTGAGTGTGAGTGTGAGTGTGAGTGTGAGTGTGAGTGTGAGTGTGAGTGTGAGTGTGAGTGTGAGTGTGAGTGTGAGTGTGAGTGTGAGTGTGAGTGTGAGTGTGAGTGTGAGTGTGAGTGTGAGTGTGAGTGTGAGTGTGAGTGTGAGTGTGAGTGTGAGTGTGAGTGTGAGTGTGAGTGTGAGTGTGAGTGTGAGTGTGAGTGTGAGTGTGAGTGTGAGTGTGAGTGTGAGTGTGAGTGTGAGTGTGAGTGTGAGTGTGTGTGTGTGTGTGGATGTGTGGATTCACGATTTCTGAAATACTATAAGACTTAAGACATTTTTAACCACGGATTCCTCAATTTAACAATAATGGGAAGAGTTGATTAAGTTTTGGTAACAATTGGACAACCGGAAGTAGTAGTTACAAGAAAAAAAATCATCTAAATATTATTTATTATCGATAATTTATGTAAATACTTATATTAAAGAACGTTAAATTCTTTATTCGATAAATATAAATTCATTATTATATCTTCTATAGATTTAGAGATAAATAAATGCATATAAAATAATTTAATGTAAAAAATCTCAGATCAAACTACTACAAGGCAAGAAATTCATATGTTTGTAATTGACACATAAATGTCACTGTCAAAAATATTTGTATGCCACTGTCAAAAATATTTGTACATTATTATAAAGATTATGAAAATAAAAAAAGTCAACAACGCAAAAAAAATATACGTAAAAAAAATATAAAAGGAATTTGCGAAAAAATGACGAATATAAAGAAAAAGAAAAGGAAAGTAGAAAAAGAAAATTTCTGTTCAGGATATTGAATATAAAGAAAATGTATGTATTGTACATAATTTATATTTAAATATCCCATAGATTTTGCAAATATATGTGAGAATTATTTTGTAATGAGACATGAATATATGTATTTGTATTTAAAAATATTTTTCGTTTTATGCGTACAACCAGGTAAAATATCTGGGGAGAGGTTATGTGCTGGCCACATCAGATTTTTTAACTCTATATCCATTGAATATGAAGTATACAATGTAATCAAATCGTATAAAATATTCTTAAATATTTATAATAACATTAAATGTGAAATCTTACGATTAAAGTAAAAAAATAGTCCATGACCTCATTTTTTCATTACTTAGGTGCTTTGAAAGTTTTTAATATAAAGTATGTCACCCCGAGTTTGAACCAAAATTTAGTTCATGTCTGACATCAACTCAACCCCATTCGTGTATTCATCTTGTATACAAGATAAAAAATTGGAAAAAATATTTAGATCAAATCTGCTTATGAACAAAAAACTTATAAATTTTATTTTTACCATAACGGTACCTTCTAACCCACTGTTAGTATTTCAATGCCAGTATTTTTTCTGTTTTTATACCCGAATGTACTTTTATCCTGGAATAAAAACGGGTCTAGTCAGGTACGCGGTAAGGGGAAATAAAACTTTGGAGGGGAACTCGTCCAGATGTTCAGCTGTTCGGCTTTTATACCCTCTTCTCTCTCTTTCTAACCACCTTTTCCTCATATGAAGCATATGTGTAAGAGAGAGATAAGCTATTCTGGGTGGTTTGACACGCTTACAGCCACGCGACTACGGTACTGCAGATTTGCACAACAATTGCCCATGGATTTTCTATTCTTTGATATAACTGCCAGTGTTTCGACCGGCCAGATAAATAGAGGAAACTTTTGTGAAGAGTTCAGAATGTATTTGGCGCACTGGAATAATATTATTTTAGGTGACTAGAAGATATTTCTTTTCTTTCAACGGCTTTTGCTGTAACCTATCGGCGTTTTATGCATATTATCTAAAAGTAATTGGATTTTTTTGCAGAGGGTGACGTTGTTTACTTAGACAACTTGTATGGAAGTAAAACCAGTTGTAGTTTGAAGCTTTCAATTTCCAATTGTATTTACTTTCTGTTAAATTTTGGAAGAAATGGTTTATTATAATATGGTAAAGCAAATACTATTAACTTACTGACTTCTAAAGAAGGATATTTTTGTAAAGACTCACGACAGAAGATTGTAGAGTAGAATACTGGTCAGAAGTAAAAGATTTGGAACTTCCCTGAAACAAAAAGAAAAAATAATTAGTAATCAAAATTTTATTAAACATGTCATCATGTCAATGATGAAATATGAGTAAAGACCATGGTATAATAAACTTGTGGTCAGGGTTGACCTGATTTAAATTTTATAAAATAATACATTTTTTGTCGAAAAATCAATTGTTTTTCATATTATTTTACCTACAGAGTTAACAAAAATAAAATTCTGTTATGTTAATATAACATAAAAATATATACGTATACCGGGTATCTACCTTTTTTATGGACCATAAGAAACACAATGGTAAAATTTTTCATATATTTATAAATTCTGCCCTATTAATTTTAGAACTAAAGTGTAAAAAAAATATTCAGAATTAAATATTGCATCAAATGAGCCTAAATTTATTGAAGTAATAGGTTCTTGTCATGAGATAAACGTAAAATAAAATATCCGTTTTACAGAGTGCCATGCAAGGCATGTTTTGAACTGTTTTATTTAGGTAGGCATGCTTTAAGTTTAAAGTTTAATCAGGCGCGACATATTCTACGTATAAGCAAACATTCAAATGTATTCTTTGGGGTTTTATTATATATTTCGTTTTCGTCTATGAAATAAAATATTTATATTGCTTTTAAAACAATTAAAAAGTGCAATAACACCAACAGGTCTTTAAAAATAAAAAAATAAAAAAAATCATTATTTATATGATTTTTTTAAGAATCAATGATTTTTAATTTTTTTAAATAAATCATGATTATTGCCAACCCTGCTATTGAGCAAATATAAAATAATGTATATTTAAATTGCAATATTATATTTCATTATTAACAAATAAAACAAATACACTTAATTTATTTCACTTTCTTTTCCAATACAAATACAAAGAAAAAAGAATGTTACCCGAGCAGCATCCAAACACATCCAACATACCTGAATTAGTTCTCAAAGTAGGAGTTCATACTTGGATCTTGGATCCTATCCAAAAGCAAAACACCCCGTATTTTTTTCAAATAAAGTATCACTTCCGGTTTATCAATTTTAGCCCAAATCTAATATATTTCTCCCCTTCATACAAAAGTCTTAAATACCAAATTTGACAAGTTTTGGAATATATCATAACATATAATTTCACAAAAATCTGTTCAGAGCTTCAAGTATCATTTCCGGTTTATCAATTTTAGAAAAAATGTAATATGTCCTTCTTATTAAAATAAAAGTTTTAAATACCAAATTTGAAAAATTTAGGTACATATCAAAATAATTTAATATTTAAAATATTTTCAAGTAAAATATCATTTCCAGTTTATCAATTTTAGAAAAAATCTAATATGTCGTTCTAATTAATCTAAAAATCTTAAATATCAAATTTGATAAGTTTTGGAATATATCATAATATATATTTCACGAAAATCTGTTCAGAGCTTCAAGTAAAGTATCACTTCCGGTTTATCAATTTTAGCCAAAATCTAACATGTTGTTCCCTTTAATATAAAAGTCTTAAATACTAAATTTAAAAAGTTTTTGAATATATCATAATATATTTTTCACGAAAATCTGTTCGGAGCTTCAAGTAAAGTATCACCTCCGGTTTATTAATTTTAGCCTAAATCTATTATGTTATTCACCTTGATATGAAAGTCCTAAATACTATAATAGAAAAGTTTTGGATTATATGTTAATATAATTTTTCATTAAAAACTGTTATGGGCTTCAAGTAAAGTATAACTTCCGGTTGTCCAATTATACCCAAAATCTAATCAACTCTTTATATGAATGTAAAAAACTTAAATACGGAAAAAAGAAATTTTCGGAAGTTTGTTGTAAGAGTTATACCCACACACACACACATACACACACGCACGCACGCGCGCGCGCTCTCACACACACACATCATCGTAAAAATAGTAAAAACGTGTTGTAGGGACCCTAATTCGTGCTTATTTACTGAAAACTCACCATCGAATTTTTGGACCCGTAACATTACCTCCCTTACCTCACTTTTATTATTTTGATTACTATTTGTGATAATGACTAGCCACAAGCCACACAAAAAATTAGTTATAATAATTGTCATCTCTTGTGCTCTCAAAGCTGATGTGAAGAGAGCACCACATGTGTCACTTTAGTGCTATTTGAAAATTGGATATAATTTTCTTTTATGTTCGACGACGTTCGGAAGCGAATCCGGGCCGTCCGAACTACAACCGGTCATACCTAACGCACACAGCTAAGCGACCTTATCATTTTATAATATAAATAATCAAAACCAATATGTTTTGTTTATTGCTTACAAATTATAATTTGTTACAAATCGTTCAGGCGATTCCCATAAATGCATTAGTCCACACTTGATTAAATTCCTCTGTATTGTAACTCTTCACTTTTAAATTAAATTTCTTCCAACCCTTCTTTAATCAATTTATTCCTCCCTTTTCCTGTAACTCATCCGTTTCTCGTGCCTGTCGTCACGTCATGTCCTTATCCTTGATTTTATCCCGATTCTCGTGCCAGGAAGTGCAATATCCTGGTCCGCCCTTCGAGTCCAACTCGTGCCCTTGCATTGCACCCTTATACAGTAAGGAATAACAGTACACAAGGACAAATAAGGGAGGAAGTAGGTGTTATATTATATCAGGAGTGTGTGTGGATAAGAATTAAGACAGGATGTGAGAAAATGTAATTAGGTATGTTTTGCATATGAATATGTGGTTATTATTGCAGTTTTATTACCACGTGGTGGGTTTGATACACGTGCTGTATGAAATAGAAATATTAACAATACAGGGTGAACACGAGAATCCGTGATATAGGGAGGAATACGAGATCTGTATCCACCCTTATTTTTTGCGAAAACCTGACAGATTTGAATCAAGCGCGCTTGCATGAGCCGACCTTGAATCTTCGTGAGCATGCGTGAATTTTTTCCCGCCTATCGATAGTGTCTTTTGCTGGCAAGCAGCATTTGAGTGAGGTAATGTGTAGTGTTCTCGTCGGTTTTTCAAAATGACGGAACGACTGGAGCAGCGCTATTGCATCAAATTTTGCCTGAAACTGGGCGACAGCCAGGTGGAAACCATTCGGAAGATTCAAACGGCTTTCGGTGATTATGCTATGAGCATCCCCAAGACCAAAGAAGGCCTGCCACGCGCGCAGTAACGTCAAAGTGATGCTGACTGCTTTTTTGACTCCCACGGTGTGGTACACCACGAGTACGCACCACAAGGTCAAACAATCACCAAAGGTGCCTCCATCACGACAATGCTCTAGTACATTCTTCGCACTTGATTCAGATTTTTTTAACGAAAAACAAGACTGCTGAGTTTCAACAGGCTCCATACTCTCCTGATATGGCCCCCTGCGACTTCCGGCTGTTCCCCAAACTCAAGAGGCCATTAAAAGGAACGCGACAAGAAAGAACATTATAGCTGCAACGACAGCCGAGCTGAACACCATTCCGAAAGAGACTTTCTCGGAATGCTTCCAACAATGGCGGCACCGCTGGGAGAAGTGTGTGGAGTCCAAGGAGAAGGTGATTCTGATTAGGTTTCCAACGCTCCAGAACTGCCAGTTTTTTCCCCGGCCAAAGGTCGGATACTTTTCCAACAGTGGGAGAACAGTGTTTCTGAAACATTATCTGTCCCGCAAAACTTAACAATAATAAGTATTTTAGAGCACAAAATAAAAATAGTAATAATACCACCACTTTTAAATTTACGTTTTTGGTAACCGAGTCCACTTAATTTTTCCATGACTGAGACTAAAAATCAATAATTTCTATGATACCAAACGTGAAAAAGTACACCATTTTGCCTTCAAAGACGAAATTTTTTCCCAAGGGAGATTTTATTATTTTGACAATTAATAACATTTAATGCTTTAACATACAATTCTATGGATTTCGGGGTTAAAAAGTTTAAAATTGTTGCACCGCTACTAAATGTGACACAATAACATTTTAAAATTTCATATTTTTGTAAAAATAAAGTTTTCCACCTTTAGTCTTGGAAAAATGGTATATATGATTACACTCTATATCCGAATTCGGAATTCGGGCATTGCTCGAAATGTAAAAATTGGACTCAGTTCTAAGGGCAACTTGTTCTCCAAATGGGGACAAAACGTTGGCCTTAAAATAAATAATATATAGGTATTGTTTCGGGTTTGTGCTAACCCACTAAGTGGGAAATGCGTGATTTTATGTATGTATGTATGTATGACTGCAGTCCTGAGTACAATTTTTTACATTCATCCTTATCACAGTCATTTACCTATACATCTTCATTTGTCCGAAATGTTTGTTCAGTACTAGTTTGTTTGAAATTCTGAAAATGCTTAACCCCGAAACACAGCCACAACGCTTTGCATTTATCTAAACTTACAAAGACTCGTAGTTATTTATTTTTTAAATAAACCGTCACATAATGTAACCATAACTAGTATTATTCAATTCTAATTGAGTAGGTAATATCCGTTGAAGTAGAAAAATACGAGTTTGGGAATATTCAGGTGTTCAAAACTAGTTCAATTTTTTGGATAGGCCGAATTCGTGGATAGGGTGTAGCATATACACGTTACGAAAGAATGTTATTTTTCCTCATCTTCTGGCTACAAAATATGGAAGAATCATGCATTTCTCTCCCTCGCTTTTTTAATATACTGTGTTACAAGTAGATCAAATGATTCTAGCATTACTGGATTACTTAATAGGCTGACTAGAACCTAAGGCGCATGGAGACCATAATCAGGCCCTGTATTCTAATAGGTTATTTAAAAATAATATCGAGTTTACTGTCAAACACCACTTATAATAATAATAATGTTTATTCCCAACAGAAATCCAATTACAGGGAAAAATATAAAGTAAATAATAGTATATAAAGTAAATACAAAAAAAAGAGACACATATAAAATATAGACATTATTTAATTTAGAAAAATATATCTTCATAAATCCTTTCTGCGTTTCGGCACATCACGTGGATAGGCGATCTGTCCAGAACATCGGTGTTTGGGGTTGAAAGATAGAATGTCTTGCTGGACCTGGAAGCTAGTCTGGGGACATGAAATTTAATATGGGATAATAAAGAAGGGCAATCAATATTATTGGACAGTAGTAATGATAAAAATTTAGCTGATTGATTTTCACGTCTTGTCTGGAGGGAAGGCATATTATGACGTTCTAACAAGGCATCATTATCAATTCCACGTTCGGGGTAGGCATTGTTGAGTTTAAATGATAAAGGTGACACCAAGGTCTTTGACGGAATCCTTTTTTATCAAGTTGGTACTTGTCTTATTAAGTTTATATTGGAAAGCTATTGGATTGTAGCGGCGGGTATATGTCACATAACAGCACTTGCTGACATTTAGTATTAATTTATTATTGACGCACCAAGTATGCATTAAATCTAAGTTTTTTTTGTAAGGATAAACAATCATCTATTGTATGTATGTTGCAAAAGATTTTGACGTCGTCAGCATAAGCCAGAACTTGACAAGTGAGTATTTCAAGAAGTTCATTAATGAATAGTACGAATAACAAGGGGCCTAGATTCGAACCTTGAGGGACGCCGGAAGTGGGTACAAAGTGTTGTGAAGTATAACCATTATATGATATATAACAGGTTCTGTTTGCGAGATTATGCTTCTTTCGACATATAATCGACGTTCATTTTTCAAAATAATCGAATTGCAGTTATTATTAATTATTTGCTATAGCATTTTCCAGGAATATGGAGTCGGAGTCATGGAGTCGGGCAATTTTTAGTGGAGTCGAAGTTGGAGTCGGTATTAAATCTCCCGACTCCGACTCCAAATTTTAAAAAATATAAATTTTTTCTTTACAACTAAGTAAATTATTGTACAATGAAACAACAAATAAGCTGCACTCATGAAAAAAAAACAGTTTCAGTGCCACTGGAGCGAACGCACGTGACGTCACAAATTCATCCCGAGTACATAGTACAGTGAAGTCAGATTTAGAAAAAAAATATTTACATATAACAAAAAATAACACGTTATAATAAATACCATCATTCTCGTCCACAAAATTAGATTCCCAGGGTCTCTACATATTCACAATTTTATTCAAACACTAGTGAAGCAAAGAAACGACGTTTCGTTTTGATGACTCTTTCATCAACACTGAAAAAGGTTTTTGCATGCACGTCAAAAGAAAATTGCCAATAACTGTTTGTATTCAAAGTTACGTTTGAATTTATTGTAATCCCTATAATATTTTAATCCCTTCTCAATTTACGAATTGCAGTTAGATGAAGGATATTTCAAACGCATTGCTATTTGAATACAGATTTAAAAGTACATAATTAGGAAACATCTTATAATAATTTCATCTCTTTTCTATTTACAAATTGATGTTAGAAGAAGTACATGTCAAACTCATTATTATTTTAATACATATTTAAAAGTATATAATTAGGAACGCAAATTTCCGATACGGTCCAGGATAGAAATTCTACCTGGCTCTAGTAATACAATACTTACCACAAGTCCCAAAAAACTTTATCACGGGCACTTAGCCGATTCTATAATGAGTTTCATAGATTCCTTCCTCCAACTATATGTAGTTAGCTGACCACATAGTCAACGACATGTAAATAATAACTATATTATTGAGTTATCGTGAAAGAATTATCAGATGAGGAATGAAACTTTTCCTTTTCTTCACAAAAAGCTTTATTAACACAAAATGTACATTTTGTGAGGAGTGGAACCTCTTACTCTAATCATGCGCACAACACCAGTGAAAATAATTTATTGGGGTAATAGACCAGAAAAGTGTAACGGTCAAACTTAGGCGCGAAATTCAAACTCAGTTCATAACGCTGAGAACATAATTTCAATCTCCGTGTATTTCTTACCAAGGAAATTTTTGCTCAACTTTAAAGGCCGAAAAATCTTATAAAACTAAATCTCTTATGCAAAGCATTATATGTAGCTTCTAGACCGATCCTTTATCTCCAGATTCGTACAATAATATTCACATTAACTCTGCACAGTTTATAATTATTTAAATAATAATACAACACTACAATTCATTGAACGTATGTCCTAGTTGATCGTGCATGCTTCATTTTCTATTGTACTGACCTATTTACTGGTGGGTCAACGACATACGGTATCCTTGCTTGCACCAAGCATTTTAATTTCTAATAATTTTCTTACTTTACCTTTTCTACAGGTTTAAACTGTTGCAATCTATTACTGAATAAACAAACAATCGAATTCTTAGCAAGAGCTGTTTAATTTCTTTTACAAAATATCTTTTTTCTTCAAGCGTATTATAATATTCATATTATGCTACTGTACACACACTATAGAAGTTTTTCATTGTCTTACTAGTACAAAAATGTTGTTATTGTTGTACTAGTAAAAAAATGTTAGTGTCTTAGTTCACCGCTGGCGGCGGCAGTTGTCACAGCAACACACATTATATTGAAAATTGTTATTTGACAGTTGTATCGTTTTTGTTTTGTAGTATATACAGCCAGCTTTAGCTGAAATTGCAAATACAACAATTAAAAAATTCCAAAATAATGTCAAAAAATTCTTTAAAACACTTGAAGAAAAAATAGTATATGTCATTCGGAGTAGGACGCCCTTTTTGTGTTTTACCCAGCATGCCTAGCCTCGGCTAGCGCCTCGGCCGCACTAGCTGGGTTCAACACAAAAAGACCGCTTTCTACTCCTAATAACATAATATACTATTATTTGTCTGTAAAATTAAACTCCTATATAAAACCTATACTAGGGACATCAAACTATGAACTCGCGCCAAAGGCAAATTCTAACCTAACTTCTCTGGTCTATTATTTCTGTTGAAATTTTGACTTAGATTAATTTACTTCTATCAAATATGTAAATTAATCAAATTATCTATGGTGCTAAAAAATACTTCACCAGTTCCAGTATAAATAACTGTCACAATGTAAAAATAACTTCCTGCGAACTAGTGGCCCTTAAATTCCAGGGTCCACTCCGCAGGTGAAAACACATATGCAAGCAAATCAGACACCATGTGCTATGCACTCCACCCTCGGAATGTAAACCTGTGTACAAATGTATGTTATGTTCCCCCAGTTACGCGGCGTGATTGTGCCATATGGCATATGGCACGATAAGGAAAAACACAGTAATTGAGTTTTAAATCGTAACGGTTCCAACTGAACAATATCACAGGGAAAAATTGTGACAAAAACATTTTTTAATGTTTTGATAGAAACGTTTAATTAATGAACGCCCGCTACAATACAAATAGGTATTTCGTCACTGCTGAAATCTGTGTATGGAGGCAAATTGGCACACTCAGAAATGGGTAATGAGTCATGATGATATATTACCTAATTAATTAATATATTTATTAATTTTAAATACAAAATATGATGTGCTATACTCGTATTTCAGGACATGCATAACCTCGGTTATTTGCGTTGCTAAGTTGTGTTTCGCGAAACAAAACTAGTGGTGCTTCGATTCGCAAACAAATGAATCATATGTATCATCTATGGATATAAATGAACAAGTAATATTTTTGACAAATATAGTTGGTTGATTCGTTGTATAGTCTTAACTTATACAACTCGAGCTTCGAAAATCATCTGAATATACATTTTGTGGACTCGATGTGTTACCTGAAAACACATCCCTTCCTCTCAACTGTATGTCCAATTATTTTCGAACCTCTTGTATAATTATTGATTATTATCCATGAATAAGTGTTAAAATAGATCAATTTACGTGACTTCAATGATTAAAGAATTCCACTATTTGAGAAGAAAATAAACTTAACATCTACATCATAGAATATTTGGAACATATATTACGGCTTAATAAATAAAATAAAATAAATAAATATATCAACACGGCTTATTAGCCATTGTTGGGTGTGCCAATCTGCTTTGTACACAGATATCGGTAATGATGAAATATTTGCACCGTGCGAGTGCTTACCAGGCGCCACCTCACGGGCACTCAATGCTGGCGTGGAGAGTGCACCACCGGGGTCAATTTTATTCCGGCTTAATGAATAACAATTATATAGATCTAGAATCATGGGGTCTCGTGGCCGCGTGCCTGAGTGTCTGGTCGCGAATCTGGGGAACCGGGTTCGATCCCGACCAACGCCAAATATTTCGAATTTTAAATGGCACAAAATTGACCCCTGTGGTGCACTCTCCACGCCAGCAATGAGTGCCCGTGAGGTGACGCCTGGTAAACGCCCGCACGGTTCAAAATATGTCATCATCATTACCGATATCTGCGTAAAAAGCAGATTGGCACACCCAGCAATGGGTAATATGCCATGATGATATATTTATTTATTTTATTTATTTATTTAGATCTAGAATCGGATAGTTGTCAATTTAAAAGACGAAGTTTTTTTAAAAAAATGATCATTATATTTTATTATTATAAAAATGCTTTGTTAGATACAAATAATA